>JAHBCN010003447.1:193640-252021 GCA_019359885.1 Listronotus oregonensis | reverse complement strand
GAAGTGAATAAAGCTATGAATAACAATATATCGATATTAATACATTGTTATTATTAAAATTAATTAATAATAAATTAATAAAAATAAATTCTTAGGAATGTTTGGTAAATATTTATGAAATAATAACAAACCGAGCACATTATTCCTGTTTCACAAATAGAACCAGGAGATTTTCTAAACGTTCTTGGCGCATTGTGGATCTTAATTTTGATTTTACCATACTCATTTTCGACAAGGTGCGTTCGGTGTAATTTTTGAATCGAACCATATCAAATAATAATTTTCACCACCACGGCACCCACTGTGCGCACGCCTATGCGAATCATGTCATTTTTGATTAATTATTTCTTTGTAATCTTTACAAATTTAATACATAAATATAACAATTAATAAAAAAACAACAAATATTTTATGTAGAAAAAGTTTTTACTTAAAAAATTGAGTAACAAAATCTTACAATCCTAAACACAAAACTTGATAAAAAGTATCAAAAATTTGTAAACAAATATTCGGTCAATGTACATAAATACACTGAAATAAAATATACATCTCTATTAACAATACATAATTAAACACAGATCTTTTAAAAGCACTTAAAGAAAAAATAAAAATAAACAAACATATACAAGTTGTACTCTTAGCAGTAGAATATTAGAGACAAATTAATATCATTCGTTTTTTCTTTCAATAAATATAAAAATGTGGTTGAGACCACTAAAGGTTTTTCATTATTACTAAAGATATACAGTCTGAAATGTTATTGGACGGTTCAGTTACAAGGTAGCCTGACATAAAACTTTACTTTCTAACAAAAAAAATATACATAGATCAAAATTATGAAATATAAAGATAAATATTTTAAAAGATAGGTTCTGATATGCCTTATAATATTTGGAGAAATTTCAATTCTAGGCATGTTTGTCAGCCACCATTGTTCAGTCATACATTTAAGAACACTTGAAATATATTTTTTTTAAGCTCATGGCCAAAGCAGTTCAATATTTGGTGACTGAAGCTCAGCATACAAGGAGTACTGTGAATAAACCACCAGCCAACAGTATATCTGAAAATATAAGAAGATTAGATCAGATATAAATAAAAAAATGTAGTATATGCAACTTACATTGTAAGCCATCCAACACCATATGATGAGAGTATATAAAACACATTCAATCTGAAACAAAAAAAAAAAAATAAATATATTTGCAAAAAAACTTTTTAAAATATCGGTAATTGTCTAGAAAGTGGCCGCAACTCAGATTTTGACCAAATTTGGTATATAGGGGTTTTTTGGGGCGCTGATCACGAATCTGAAAACCTTTTTTGGCGGAAACGTTTCGTTTTCGAGATATCCATCATTAAACTTGGAAATCAAACTAACCTCATTTACACTATTCCTCCTTCTTTTTGTACAGAATTCTTGATTTTTACACTAAATTGGAACACAATAGTTAATAAACACCTTTTCAAAACTTGTTTTTATATTTATTTTATACCTATTTTTCATTTACTTGTAAAAATTCACTTTCAAACGCCGCAACCAGGTATACAAATAGAGAATTTTTAAGCAAACATGGCCGCCCTGTTTGAAAGTGATACTTGGCATTTTAATGAAGAAAAAGGTGTAAAATAAACTTAAAAAAGGTTATAAAAGGTGTTTATAAAATATTGTGTGCCATTTTAGTGTAAAAATCAAGATATATTACAAAAAAGAAGGGGCAATATAGTGTAAATAAGGTTAGTTTGATTTTCAAATTTGTTATAGATATTTCGAAAACGAAACGTTTCCGCCAAATACTTTTTTCGGATTCGTGATCAGCGCCCCAAAAAACCCCCGTATACCAAATTTGGTGAAAATCGGAGTTGCGGCCACTTTCTAGACAATTACCAAAATGTCTAAAGTTTTTTAAAAATTTACAATAATAAACATAACTCACGTAAATATAATATCCACCAAGAAGCCACAATCCAAAAATAAGCTGAAACAAAATCCCAAGTCCAAAAAGAGCCATCCAGGGAAGCATCAGACCTCTAATCATTATATTTAGGCCAACCACAAGGAAAACTGATGATACTATAAGTAGTACAAAGTATGTTAACATAATTCCACCCACAACTTGCATAGCTAAAACAAAAATAATAATTTATTTGTTTGCCATACCTATAACAGCAATGTCGATATCAGAACTTCTTAAAATTGTTTTCTTATATTTAGGGCCCTGTATATATTTTTTTCTTACTAAAAACACAAAAAATTTTACAATGAACTTTACTTGCATAATGAATTGTTTTTATAGCACTGATGTTTAAGAAAACCCTGTACACAGGTCTTACAATTTGTTTAGGTCTTTCCTGGTGACTATACAACTTTCAACTAGAAATCATGACTGTTTTTATAAAGTAACAAAATAAATTGATGTATTCTTTAAATTTGGGTTTTCTGTGCCTCTTCCACAGACAAGACTTTTTGCATATTATTTTAAACTGAACTTAAAGTCCCATAGAACTATGTAATTTAAAAATAAACAACGATGGGAAGTGGCAGCAGTCCTACAACTAACATTTACACATAGGCATATATATTGCAAAAAATTTTGGTTTTAAATTTATTTACTTACAGTATCTTATGTCAGCTTCAAAGAGGGGGTTGTACAATTGTGTGGAATCTCCCCCCAGCATGTTAAATGTTATAAAAGTCATTAAAACAACACTTATAGCTACCGTGTAAAATGCAATTGCTTTGCATCCTGTCTTTAACGTATCTGTCCAAATACATGGGGCCCAACATGAATCTAACAAAACCATGGTGTAAAAGTAACAAAAACCAGAAAAACAAAGGGTGTTGGTGTTATTATTTAAGAATAGGTTTATGTCACACGTTTACAAAACTTAATTCAAGCCTAATTAATTTTAAATGGCACACCCAAACAATAACCCCACTTGACAAATAGAAAACAACTCGAGCAACGGACTTCTTCTTTTTTATTTGTGTATGTGTGGATTTAGGATTTAGCCCGTTCATAAATTAAGCTAACGATTATTAGCGTTTTCCATTGGTGAAAACTGTATGTCAATGACGCTAGCTCCAAAAAAGGTGCCAGCTCCAAAAAGCTAAGGCACCTGGCTCCAGAAAGATTCTATACGACCTTTATTAACAACATAATCTTATCTTCTGATTTATTTGTAAAAGAGAAAATAGAATAAATATTACTAAATAGACGATGGTAGCATTCTTAAATAAGTCACAGAAACGTGTTTGAATAGATATGACTCAGTATATACAGGGTGTAAAAAGTATGATGCTTACGATTTTAATGGGCGATAGTAGAGCTCAAAACAAGTCGAAAAAGCCGAAAACATATGGGTCAAAAGTTAACTGTTTTCGAAATATGGCCTTTCAAAGTTTAAAAAAATTGGCAACACCGCGCCCGTTTCATCGAAGCGAGTCAAACGTTTTTTGCGAGTAGTGCATATTTACACTTTTTTAAGGAGATGTTTATTTTTATACAAATAGTAAAAATTACTTCTTGCAATTTATTTTCATATTTAATTTGAAAGTAAATTTATGTAAAAAACAATACATTATTGTTTGACTATTATTTGCAATTAAAAAATAATTGTACTTACCACAAATAGGCTAAATATTTATTTTAAGAGCACAAATTATTATGTTTTAAAACAGCACTTTTTTATTTTGCTTGAAAAATAAGATTTCTCGGTTGCACACATCTCGTTTTCAAAACTCTTGGACACTACAGTTGTAAATTTATAACATATCCGCATTTTTCCCTATTTAAAAACAACCAAGGCTTTTAGCTAGGTACCTCTGTTGCCAATTGTTTTTTACATTTTTAACGAGGGGAAAAAATTATTACTAATATTATTTTTTTTTATTTGTAGATTTAAATAATTGAAACTTAGTTTATTTAATTAGCAAATAAATGTACTGATAAGCGATTAAGACAAAAGTTTCCAGTGATTAAGGTTTTCAGAAATAATTGCTTTCAAAGTTCAAACTTTGACATCGTTTAGACAAAAATCTGTCAAGTTTTGACACATATGTCATATAAGCTTTTTACCTTGATTTGAGCTCTACTATCGCCCATTAAAATTATGAGCATCATACTTTTTACACCCTGTATACATATATATTTGGGTATATGGCTTTTAATGAATTAAAAAAATAAAAACGTCGTTAGAGCTATGCTTTTTTTAATTGCATTAAAATTACAGGGATTCCAAATGGAATGGATGGAATCCTCGAGTGTGGCTAAGACGACTAGATTTTTCACCTTTATTGGGGATGATCACATTCGCTGTAAGCCAAGACACGGCTGACGGAGGGTCACCGACTAAATAAATCAAACTTTTATAAAATCAACAGTTTAATTACTTCATTTCTGAACTTAGAAATATAAAAGTTGGTATGTAAGCTATTAATTACGATTAAAAATTATCTGTTTTAACATTTTTGGAATTGTGTAGAAATATCGCCCTTTTTGATGTTGTAAATATGGGAGTTGGTAACTAGGCTAATAATTACCCAAAAAATAGAAAGTGGATGTATTTTTCGAACTTCGTCCCCTGACGGGTTAAAAGGGGGGGATAAAAGTTTATATGAAAAATTCGTCATATTTGGACGAGCTATAAAGATGCAAACAATCTATTGTTTGTCATTTTTTTATGAAAATAAATTAATTAATGTCAGTAGTCTTGGAAATTGTTTATGAAAAAATATTATGTACTAACTCATTTACAAATGTCATTTATATTAGACAATAATAACAAATAAAATACGATAAAATAAAAATGCTCAATTAGCTTCGGCAGCTTCAAAAAAGATTGGATTTCTCTTCCGAGCCAGAAAATATTTCTCTTCTTCCAATCTGTACACTCTGTATGTATCCCAAATCAGACCCTCTTTAGAATATTGTTCTCATGTCTGGGGAATGGCGTCCCCTACCACACTTAGCATTCTGGACTCCATTCAAAGAAGAGCCGTTCGTCTTATTAATGATCCAACGCTCACAGAAAGGCTTCCTCTTCTGGCCCACCGTCGAGGGGTGGGGATCTGTTGCTCTTCTATAGGTTTTTTGACGGCTTCTGCTCAGAGGAGTTGGCCAGTATAGCTTCTTCTCTGGCAGCTCCCAACAGAGCAACACGTAGTGCAACTTTTATGCATCCTTTTACAGTTCAGTTAGAAAGGCCCCGAACTTCCCGCTTTCTTCGTTCCTTCATCCCTAGAGTGTCAAGACTATGGAACCTGCTGCCCGCAGAAGTTTTTCCTTCTCCTCCCAATCTCCAAAAATTTAAGTCCCGTGTGAACAAACTCCCTCTCACCACACTGAAGACACCCACGGTACGATAGTACTTAGGCATCAGCCTTCGTGGACTGTCCCAAGATAAAAAAAAAAAAAGAAAAATTTCCTTGCAGATAGAACTTGGTATACCATCTATAAAAGTGGCCAAACAGGATGACAAACGAAAGCTACACTGGAAAAGGTTTATAATTAGGTTTTATTGGATTAATCTTATTTTTATCTTTTAAAAGGCAAATCATTCAAAATTTACTGGCAAAAGGGACTTTGTATACCCACTATAGAACTGTCTTCAAAACAGGGTCCCGGACAAAACTTTACTAGAGCCTTTATGTGTGTACACAATTGTGAGAGTGGTTTTCAAAAAAATGAGATCAATAATTTATTTGCTTTTGGCTCCAAATTTTTTTGGAAAAAATGTGTGTTGACCGAACTTTTTACTTATAGCCACGAAGTATAGAAATACAAGGAGCCCGAACGTAATGTTAAAAGAATGACTATAATTTCAAGGACAGAACTTTTATCGGCAGGGCGCACTACTTTTCAAGACGTTAGGTTAGGTTTAAAGTAGTGGACTTTTTACGCCCTCCACTGCGACCGCTCGGTCTATTGTGGCTCACACCTTTTTATATTTCTCCCAATAGGATCAGCCTTCTAATGAATCCGATATCAGATTGGGAGAGAATTCTTACATCTCCTCTTACTCGTGTCGCTACCGGACACGAGCACAATATGTGTTCTGATGTGTTCTCGTGTCCCTGTCTCCTGGAGAGTATGACGAGCAGACGATTAGACCCGTCATGCCCTCCTCTCCCGGTCTAGTGACGTGGGTAGCTACCAGATCCTTGTTACAGGAACCAGATGTTATTTCTGAGGCCGCATCTTCGGCCTTACCCTATGAAAACGGTTCTATCCGCTTTCTGTTTAATGCCAGGGAACCCTTTTCCCTTTAAAGGCGGTTCTGTCCGCCTTCTGTTTGGATTCAGGGATCCCTTCCTAAGTACCTGTTTGTTCGGGATGGATTAACCCTTCCTCGTGAAACAGGCGCCGGTGACTTCAGGGGTACCTTTCGAAACGGATTCACCAGTTTCGGTCGGCGCACCTTGTCTGCTTGTGACCTTGGGTGGCACCTCTCGAAACGGATTTATCCGTTTCGGTCAGCGCACCTTTGTCACTTTTTTCCTATGAAAGCGGTTTTGTCCGCTTTCTGTTTGGAGCTAGGTAAGTAATAGTCCACCACGGCAGAGCCCCGCATTACCGCAGTAAGGCTAGATACTCTGAGAAGTCGCCCTGTATTTCAGAGGCACCGTTGGAGACAACGAGGTTAGAAATTTTGTAACCTCGTTGGTTGGAGACACCTGTTTAATGCACGCAGGATGTCATTCACTTATCAGCACGGTATGCTAACACTTTGAGTTAAGCCTTGTGTTCATCTTAGCTTCGGATCCCATTCCTTACGCTAGCCAAAAGAGTTGCCGATAACCAGCAATTCTAGCGCATGTTTCAAAAGATCCTACTGGGCCCAACTCACGACAACGACGTTTGAACACAGCGGTGGGGTTGTTTCAAGACGTACTTATTTTAAGTGTTGCGCGGGAAGTATTGTGTGTTTCTTGGACGTTAATAAATACAATTATTTATTTAATAGAATTATATGATTGATAAACAAAATGAAAAGTCTTTGAAATATAATTCTACATTTTTTTAATAAAAAGAGAATATTTTACTTTAATAATACTACATACTATTAAATATATCGAGAATTAAAAGAAATAATTCCATTAAGGAAACAATCATTATAAAATTCAATTTTTTATCAATAAAAAACTTACAATTACATTTACAGTGGTAACAATTACAAAATTAATTATTTACACATATTTTTGAGTTACTTACTTTCTTTGTTTTAAATAATGCTTTTTTTTCTATCTATTCGAAAACTCATGCACTCAGAAATTTCATAGTAAGATTAAAATTAATCCCTTAAAAATTCGGAAACAATTTACAATTATTTTTATTTCATTAGATTATTTTTTCACCTCAATCAACGACGTCTGTGTGCATTTTTAAGGAGTAATAATAATTATAATAACGGTACATCTAACGCCACGAGTGACAAAAAAGAACTATTATCTGGGTTCATTTTTATATACACGAATTTCGTTAAAAAGCCTATAATACCGTTGAACTCCTTGTATTTCTATACTTCGTGCTTAGAGCTTTTATATTTTATAGTTTTAATTTTTTAAACCTGCTTAGTGGTAAAGAGCTTAGGGAAGTTTTCTTTGTAAATAAAAAATAGAGTTTAAAATGTGGAAAATGTTCTTTAAACAAAGTTGCTTTTCTTCTTAAGTTTTCAAATAACACAATAAGTAAATTTGCGTCATTAAAATAAATAGGTTAATTAAAGCAGTAAAGAAACTTCTAAATTCATTATATAGCATAATTACAGAACGCATTTAGGTATTCTTTCCCTAAGCATTCCAGTAGGAGTTGAAAACTCCCGAGGGACTTTTGAAACGTGATTAACTTTAGAATCGGTATAAGTTATAAATTAAATACGTTTATTTTATAAAACTACTTTTTTTAATTATATTTACTAATTAGAAATATAATACAGGGTCCGTCAATAAAACGCGAACATTTCGTAAATTATTTTATTGGTAAAGAATTATTTTTTTAATAATGTTTAATACAGTAATAGGAATTACAATAGTAGCTATTTGATTTACCATGCTAAAAATTTTTTTGAATACCACATCCGCCAAATATCTTCCGTTGATGTTTAAGCATTGTTGAAGTCGGATCTGAAACTCTTCGCAGCGTATCTACAGGTATTGCTGTGGGCTTGGCCCAGATGTGAACTTTAAATTTAGTCCAGGAAACGAACCATTTTGTCTTGAAATTTTTTAAAAATGCAAAGAATGACTTGAAATTTTAGCAGTAGGTAGGGAATAATCCAAGGACCAAAATGTATATCATGCCGAAAGGCGTCTTTTTCTTGGTGATCGTTCCCAAACCATCTCGGGGGTGGAATTTTTTTTTATATATCTTGACCACAGTAATCGATGGAAAAATAATTTCCAAGCAAAAAATATTCTATGCATTTTTTTTGTAAAATGCATACTTTTTGAGTTATTCGCGATCGATAGTCGGAGTTTTCCGTCGATAAAATCAACGTTTTTAATCGGGTTTTTGCAAATAATTCGATAAGTACGCATTTTATCAAACAAACTGTAAATAACAAAATTTTAGCTTTTAAAAAAACGGAAAAAACGGTTTTTTGTAATTTCTGTTGGACCAATACAAATCAAGTTGTGGCTTTTTATAGGTTAGCTGTTATTCATCAAACACAAAATTTCAGAGTTTCAAAGGCAAATAACGCAAAATCTACGAATTTTCGAGGAAAACTAATGATAACATTTTTAAAGCATTTGCAAAGACCTTTCTTTTTTAAAAAAAAGGTATGTATCATAAAAGTTAAGTGAGTTATGATTAAAAAAAGGTTAGATCAAAATCATTTGAGTGCAAAAATCTTCGAAAACAATCCCCTAATTACCACCCTAATTAAAATGAGTCGTGGCCCTTCTTCAGTTCTATCTATGTATCATAAATACTTTCTAAAATTTTTACCGATTTATATTTCTTAATTTAAAAAAAAATGGAGCTGCTAGTAAAAAACAAATTTCAGTATTTTAATAAAAAATGACCTTTTCTTGAAAATAACTCGAAAACTAAGGTAGATACGGAAAAAATACTTAGGTATTAAATTGTAGCTTTTTGAATTACAAACATTTTGCTTTTTTTTAATTAACTGTATGAGGGAAACTAAGTGAGATATAAACGTTTAAAACGCGTGTGTATAGACGAGAACTATCTTGTTTCAGCCCCTTAAACTCACCCCTTTAAAAAAATAAGAGTTTTAAACAGTTTTAATATATAGGACCCCATAGCTCTTGAAAAAAAAACCAACAAAATGGTTTTTTAAAGAACTTTTTATCACAAAAACTGAAGGACTTATGCTTTAAAAACCAATTTTTTGAGCATTCTAAAAGCGATTCGATGCATTTTTTAAAAATCCGCGGTTTTATACTATTTTTGCATTGAAATATTGTAGGGGGTGGATTATAAAAATTAAAAAATTATAAAAATAAATTAGTTATACTTTTAAGCAGTCACATTTTTAATTACAACTCTGTGTCAATATGATAATTTTTCTAGAGTAAACAATTTTTTTTTATTGAATCATAATAAGGGTTGATTTTTAAGGGTTGAAATATAATAAATAATGTTTTAAAAAATTAAGTACTTATTTTTCAATTTATATGAGCCTAATTTTATGTAATTTAAGCTTTAATATAAAAGTTTTAAAAGTTTTTGCAATAAGGGCTAATTTTCACACCCTAAAAAAATAAAAAGCTACCTTCAGTATAATAAAGATTTTGAAGAGGAGGGTAAGTGAAGCTCAATCTCAAATTTTCATGCAAAACACCGTGATAATATGTTATTTTTTTCGGGTAAATAATTTTTTTTTTAAATCATAATGGGGATTGATTTTTCAGGGCTGAAATATTTTTAATAATGTTTCAAAGAAACACTACTTTTTCAATTTATTTGAGTCAAATTTTACTTAACTTAAGCTTAAATGTATAATTTTATAGATTTTAGGAATAAAGGGTAGTTTTCACCCTAAAAAATAAAGAGCGCCTATCGGCATAATATAGATTTTAAGAGGAGGGTAAGGTAAGCTTAGTCCCAAATTTGCATGCAAATCTATGCATTTTCAAAAAATTGCCAGGTTTTGCACTTTTATTACCTTCGTTTTCTGGACTATTGTAATTATGCCGAAACTATTTTTTTAAACATATTTGGAAGATGATTCTTTAATAGGCAAAGAAAAAGACTAAATTTGTTAAATAAATTTTATGCAAGAGACACATTATAGTTGCCTTGGATAAATACGTATAGATTGTAAACTATCCCGGAAGTATATTCAGAAATGTAAAGGAAACATGTTTAGACCTTGTTAACACAGTAAAATGTCAATATTGCCCTAAAAAATGGCTTAAATAATTGGTCATTAATTGGTCAAATATGGTCAGATAATTTCAAGATTTGGTCAGATTTCAAAACAAAAAAATTGAAAGTGTTAATTTTCAAGGATACTCAAAAACCCCAAACTTAAGGTGCCCGCAATAGAAAATTTACTTCAAAATGACCAGAAATTAATTGGTCAGTGCCTTTAGACATTTGCTCAATAATAATTTAGAAAAAAAGACATTAAGGTAAAAAATGTATAGAACAAAACTTTAAGCACCCCAAAATAGTCCTATTGGTCAGACAAGTCAGAGAGTCAAATTTTAATCGGTCAGTAAATCAGCGAAAGAAATTGAAAGATTTAACACTTTAAGGTCACATGAAATATAGTAGCACCCCAAAAAACATACGAGCATCAATCAGCAGCTTAAAATACTGAGTTAAATCGACATTTAATTGGTCACATAAAATCATTAATTGGTCACATAAAATCATTAATTGGTCAGCAGATTAAAAAAAGATATGTAAAGTGTTAACATTAGCTAACTCATCGGAAAAAAAAATTTTCAGTGCAGAAAGTTGATAAAGGCAGTAAACTGAAGTAAAAAAACCCAAAAGTTTGTAATTAATCAACTCTAAATAGGCATTACTAATAATATAAAGCCAATAAAAAAGTAACATGGTCATTATTTTATATTGGAGTGCATAAATGTATAATGCCATATTACGTCCTACACATTTCTTACCATAATGTTCTTTTTATTCTGAATTATTATTGACCAAATTAATGTTTAGAGGCACTGACCAATTAATTTCTGGTTATTTTAAAGTAAATTCTCTGGTGCAGGATCTGTATTTTAAATTTGGGGTGCTAAAAGTTTTTGAGTTGCTAAAAGTGCTAAAGGGTGCTAAAAGTTGAAAATTAACATTTTCAATTTTTTCGTTTTAAAATCTGACCAAATCTTAAAATTATCTGACCATTTTTGACCAATTATTTAAGCTATTTTTTAAGGCAATATTTACATTTTACCGTGCTAATTAATGTTGAGTACATCTTCACCACCTTTATTTTTAACAATGACTGATTTAAAGTTAGTTTTGGCTGATATGAGGTTTAACTACTAACAAAACATTTGTTGTAATTTTTTTTTTAATGTAATTATCTGTTATTATCTACTATTAAAGCCGGGTATTCACTTAGCGAACGTATACTGCCGCACGGCAACGAAAGTATACGTTCGGTTTCTGTGGACGTGAATAATTTTATCTACGAACGCATGCATTCGGTTGCGGAAAGGTTCGCTCACTTGTCGGTACATCAAAGGAAATTCGCCACACATCGTTTTGGAATATGTACGTATATGAATAAAATACGAATGAAAATAAATTGTCGGAACGAAGGTGAACAACACTATACGCATACGTTTGTTAAATGTGGATGTCAGAGCGCATGTCAAACAAAATTCACGCACATTTACGGCATATACGTTTGTTACCATGCGGCTGTATACGTTCGCTAAGTGAATACCCGGCTTAAAGAAAGCCTAATAATTAAGGATTTATTTCCCTTTATATTGTCAGTGGCGGTTCTAGAATTTTCAAAATATTTGATCTAAAAGGAAAAATATGGAACCCACACCAAATATATACCAGATACTATTGGCCTCAAGGGGAACACTTTGGTGCCCCTCTCCCAGGAAAAATCAGACCTTCAAAAGCATATCTTGTGTTTGTATTTTTTTTTTGTAAATTTTATTAAATTTTGTTGTCAAATCTCAAATTTCGCAAAATTATTTATATTTTTTTAAAAACCTTACCCAGTTAAAAATTTTTCAATCAACAATTTTCTTAAACAAATATTGAGCCTTTGTGGACTGTCCTAAAAATACAATGTTGTGGTTAGAAAATTTATTAATTTTGGCATTAAAATAGATTTTATAATGTAAATATTTCAGGAATAAAAGTTAAATTCCAATAAACTAATATCTGAATGAAATAATACTTAGGAAATATCATTTAAAACTGCCCTAGGTTAAAAAGGAATCAAGAATAAAAAAGAATAAAGAATAGAACCTTCTCCACTGCAAAATTCCTTAAAAGTATCACGTAAAGCACAGATCAAAGTATAAGAAATAGGATTTGTAATAAAAAAGAAACTAAAAACCAGACCCTAGAAAAATCCTGAAGGTAGGAAATGATAAAAACAACCCTTTTGCTAATAAAAATTCTATATAAGGTTACTACAAAGCAATGTTTTTATTTTATTAGACAATATCCTTTTTGTAGACTATACGTAGGGAATGTTAAATCTTTAAAACAGATATTAAAGACACATGATTACAAGATTACAATATCTTAATATATTTTTTTGATTTTTTTTAATCATTGCAAGTAAACGGGAAAAAAAGACCGACCTTGTAATTTGGCGGTTTAAAAAAGGGAGAAAGTTTTAAAAAATTAGCTAATCGATAATGCAATTTTAATTTAAACTTTTAAAGTTTTATATATTTTATGCATTTAACAATAAGTAAAGAGTTAGAGCTTATGTTTGTTAAGTTAGCCCTATCATTATTATTTATTTGCTTTGGGTGGTTATATACAAGAAAAAAAAACGATGATTTGTATTTTTATTTTTAGCTTGGGCGAGCAGAGTTAAAGTTAAACATTTGTTTATCAGTAGCATTTTGTTAAAGGTTTTTTTAGGGGGTATTCTAGTCTAAAAAATTTTAGAAAATCGATTTTTTAATTCATATTTCGATAGTTTAGATATCAAGAAATGTCTCCTTAAAAGGACTTTTCGAAATTTAAATTATTTTAAAAGTTATAGCTAGAGTTATTGTTTGGCGCAAGGAAGCTGGAATCAAAAGTCAAAACTTTACAAGCGTTTTTCTCGAAACTACTTTTTTCGAAACGTTTGTCACAAAATCTCAAGTTCTTATTGACCGATTTTCTTGAAAGTTAACATGAATTTTCCTTACATATACCTCTATAGCAGGAACCAACAAAAAATTGAAATTTTCAATTTAAACTATTTTTAAAAATTCAAAAAAGTTAAAAAAATAACTAAAAAAAACCTTCCTCTTTTTTTTAGAAACCGCCATTTTGCAAGATTTTTTTTGGTACCTGCCATAATGACATTTGAAACTTGGTTGTCGCTGTGTGCACGTAAGAATTCAGGGAATAAAGAGACTTTGTATTTCGTGCAATCCTAGCTAAGCGCTTTCGGTATAACCATCTGCCAGTGCTATCTACAAGCAAAAAATGAACTTTAAAAGTGTATTAAAGAACTGTTTAAATATTTTAAGAAAGGAAATTGCCATTTTTTTATTTCAATGAATTCTCTAATCATTAAATTTATTATTAAGTGAAATTGAAACATTACATATAGTAAATCTAGATGAAGTAGTAAATTTAGTAAACTTGGTATGGAAAGAAAGGAATAAGCAAAGAAAAAGTTCAAAACTTACTCGTCGTCAAGCTGGAGTCGTAGCAATTTGATAGTTGACTAAGGTCCTACTACATGTTTTGTTGGCTCAAATTGCTACGACTCCAGCTTGACGACGAGTAAGTTTTGCACTTTTTCTTTGCTTTCCCTTTCTTTCCATACCAAGTTTACTAAATTTCTGCTTTATCTAGATTTACTATATGTAATGTTTCAATTTCACTTAATAAATTTAAAGATTAGAGAGTTCATTAATTTTTTTTTACAATTTCCTTTTTATAAATATTCAAACAGTTCTTCAATTTACTTTTAAAGTTCATTTCTTGCTTGTAGATAGCACTGATGGTGGTTATACCGAAAGCGCTCTGCTAGGATTGTTTTTAAAAAAATTTGCACGAAATACAAAGTATCTTCATTCCCCCCCCCACCCCGCCATAATGACATTTGTACTGATAAGGAATCTACCATTTTTTTATTTTTCAAATGACGAGAAGAGAGAGAATTGTGACAAGATGGACACGCTCTTTTTTCCCCACTACTACAACACTTTGGGAAATATATTTTTATGATGATTTTTTTGTGAATTCTTTAAATATAAATAAATAAATGAAGAAAAAATGAAGAGTCAAAATATTTTTTATCGACCATTAACCTTCTTTTTTAAACAATGTTTACTCCCATCCTTGTAACGCTAATAGAATTTTGTGCTTTTATAGCATCGTAGGTAGAGTAAAAGTTGTATTTGTGAGGGCGTTAAAATGACGTAGTGAAAAACAAAGTTTTTATTAACTTAATGCAAAATATAATGTGCTAATTTAATCACCAAGTAAACAAGTACAAAACTTTTCTAATTTTCTGCTTTCAAAGTTATATTCGGGCTGGGCTCTCTAACTTTTCATCTATGCGGGCCATAGACGACGGTAATAGCCCAAATTTGCATGTTATGAAAACTTAAAAAAATAAATTAGGTATTACAATGGAACTTTTCTAAATTTTAAGTAAAATAATTTTTGATTTTGAGAAGAAAATAATGGGAATATTAAAAAAAATCTAAATTTCAATAAAAAAAGTCTAAAAAAATCCATTAAAAACCCTAAAATCAGAACAAAACTCAACTTAAAAAAATAAACAGAAATGAAAAAAAAATTAGATATATTGACAAAATATATATATATATATATATATATATATATATATATATATATATATATATATATATATATATATATATATATTAATACCATTAATGTATCTCTTTGGGAGCCAATAACTCCGTGATTTTTTTTTAATCCGGGAGATTTCCCACATTTTTCTGGGCACTTTGTATATTAAAAATTTGTCTTAGGTATAGCCTAATAAATTGAAAATAAAAAGGTAAATTCTTAGCACGACGTTTCTCACATTATTTTGTGTTTTTTTTTTTTATTTTTCCATATTCTAAAATAAAAATTAGAATTAAAACAATTTAAAAATTATAATAAAAATATATTTTGAAATACAAATATTTTTCCTTTTTTAAAACGGTATATTTAAAATTAGGATTTTAAAACTGTATAATAATAAAGACATTCAGAGTGCGTAACCTGAAGTTGTTGAATTATTTATATATTTAAATGAATACATTTTGTTTGACGTAATCTAACTGCAGAGAGATAAGAATATAATAGCTTTTTAAATTTTCCGATATGTTTTGTTTCTTTCTTTATATATATATTCTTGTTTTTTGTTTCTTAAAATCTTAAAACCATATCATTTATAATTTATGTTGTATTTTCTTGGGTATAGGTTTTTGTGGTGATCAATTCTAATAATAATTGAAAAGTTTTTAAAATACATAAAACGGGAAAAATTGGCTATATACAACAATTATGGTTAAAAATTGAGAAAAAACAATACAGTTAAGAATAAAATTTAAAATTACATATATTATAATAGTTTTACGGTTTAAATAAAAAAAAATATGAATCTCTTACAAATTACAAATAAAAAGATTTTTATTTGCTGTAAACTTAATAAATAAAATTAGAATTATTGGGGATAGTGTTATAGTATTTTTGATTAAAATACCCTGTAGAGCATACCCAAATAATCGTATCAAAATTAGTGATCTTAAAACCCTATTAAAACCCAAAAACTTTGAACCTGTAAAATATATTCCTAATTAATTGAGCGTACAAATTAGCCGTGCTTAGAAAACCAAAAGGTCTGTCCTGTGAATATTTGGGATGACCTGAAACTTTAGGAATTTCATAAAAGAAAACATTAAAATATAGTTATTTAGCCTTAGAGTCAACATTCTTTTAAATAATTCAAAAATAAAATTATTTTAAATTTTTTTTTAAATAAATATAGTTATTGTTATTGTGGTATTTTAGGGTTTCAAAGAAAAATGAAACAGAATAGGAAAATTATCCAAAATTCGTATATATTTTATATATATATATATATATATATATATATACGAATACCTACCTCAACAGACATGCACGTACATACACACATGCCCCTATGTGAGAAAAAACTCCGTGATCATTAAGACACTACATATTTACTTTTTAAAATTTTTTTTTTACCATTACTAATTTTCAACTTTGCATATTACATACACATTCAATCATAGAAAATCTATCTTCCAGTTAAGTTAACAATATCTTAACTTTAACCTAGATATCCCGGACCTTATACTCGCATTCAGAGAATAAAAACTTAAAAAAAATGTTAAACTAAAAAAAAACCCGAAACGAATAAATTAAGAAATTCATCCATTCTGACTAGTCTTACATTTAATAACAATTATAATATTTAAAATGTATCAGCTTAAATTAACAAACATTAATATAGATTTTCAAAAAATAATAATACCCCGTTACCATACTTTGTAAAATTCAGCTGTTGATGTTTCCAACTTCTAAATTATGCATTTGTTGAAATATATAAAATTGAAAGATTTGCTTTTTATTTTAAATTTTTTCCATATTGTAATAAGAAAAAATAAATATTTTGAAAACTGTTAAATGAGAAGTTTTCACTTTAATTACCATTTCCTGGACGTCAGAAATTTATTACCTTTTTTTTTAATGGTGGCCAAGATTTTCCCTTTTTTATATATATATATATATATATATATATATATATATATATATATATATATATATATATATATATATATATATATATATATATATATATATATATATACATTATTTAAATTTCGGGTAATGCCCCCACAAATCTTTTATTCTATTTTTAAGTTCCTGTATTGACTCTAGATAGGTAATGTACACCTTATATTTTATGTACCCCCACAAACCAAAGTCAGGGGGTTGATCTAGCCGGCCGTTCCAAGGGGCAACATCTGCTTATTCAACGTCTTGAATAATTTTCCTGGAGACATTCTTGGATAGGCTTTTAAGTTTGCCTGTACTACTTTTTAAATTAAGAAGTAGATACAATTTTTAGGCATATCTTGCCCCTCCTACAGCGTAGTGGTCAGAGTTTCGGCTCGCCACCCCGGCGATCCGGGTTGGATTCCCGGACGGGGAGACATTTTTAGGTATTAGTTATTTAAAATAACGTCCGTGGTGGCACTATCGCGTTGTCTAAAAGGTGCTGTAAAATGCAAATTTGCATTTTTATGGAAAAACGTTGACGGAACCGGGAAGGAATGGGTAAAACAGCGGAACTCCGGTATTAAATATATATATATATATATATATATATATATATATATATATATATATATATATATATATATATATATATATATATATATATATATATATATATATATATATATATATATATATATATATATATATATATATATATATATATATATATATATATATTTTAATATATATATATTATATATATATATATTCATATATAATAAGCCTTCGTGAGCTGTCATAAAGAAAAAAAAATCTAAATACTGTTATCTGGTAAAATTTTCCTTCATAAATATTGGACCTATGATATGAACACCCAAAATACCCGCCCATACGTTAACCTTTTCTGGAGTTTGAGTGTGACCCTCTCGAAACACGTGAGGATTTGTCTCTGGCCAATAACGAACATTTTGCTTGTTCACTGTTTCATTAACAAATGGAGATCCTGAGTTCTGGTTAACGCGTTCAGACATGACCTTACAAAACTGCAGTTTTCTGTCAGTGTCGTCTTCCGTTAATTGGTGCAACAATATTAATTAATATGGGTAAAATTAGTGTTTTTAAGATATTAGGTTTTAGTCACAGTGGCCTTTGATGCGGCTACCGTTTTTGTTGCTTGTTGCGAGACACTCAGTAGGCTTTTCCATGCAACTGGTTTTTCCACCACGTAAACTGAGCTGATCAAAGTGGCTTGCAAGGCAATTTCATGCAAAACCTTTTGCCAAGGCCCCAGGAATCTGAGACACTCAGTAGGCTTTTCCATGCGACTGGTTTTTCCACCACCTAAACTGAGCTGATCAAAGTGTGCAAGGCAATTTCATGCAAAACCTTTTGCCAAGGCCCCAGGAATCTAAGACACTCAGTAGGCTTTCTATGCAACATCTCTTCCCACCACATGATCTGAGCTGACCAGGGTGGCTTTCAAGGCAATTTAATGCAAAACCTTCTGCTGAGGCCTTAGGAATCTGAGACACTCAGTAGGCTTTTTTATGCAACTGTTTTTTTCAACATCTGATCTGAGAATTTCATTCAACACCTTTTGCTATTAACAACTTATTCTAGAATTTCCATTTGCTTTTTTTCTAAAATAGATTTTTTTCCCTCGTTTCGCAACCAGCCTTTGAAACTTGCTGACCTATTTCCTTAAGTAAGTTTGAGATATTGGATTATCGGGAATCCGCTGATTAAATCATCATTCTGCTTCGTGGTAGTCACGCCCAGCTTTAGCATAAATTTAAATTGCTTCAGTTTTTCTTCTAAAGTACGAAGACAAGGCATTATAAAAAGACTCAAAATGCTATCAAAACAAATAGTAACTGTCAAAAATACATATATGATGAACGCCGATAGCCGACTAACTTTGAAATGGTACATATTATCATTTTTTTTGCAAAATAGTTAGGGTTAAAATGTTTCCCAAAAAAAAAATACAACTAATATTTCACATTTACTTGCACGATAAAGTTGCTTGTCAAATAGAATTAGTAAAGGAGTTAGGGTTCAGTTGCAATTAATTATTTAGTAGCCAAGTTTTGGCCAGACGCATAAATGTGTATGTGTATATTACACGAAAGATTTAAAATTTAGTTACATTTATAGTGATATCATCCATTTGGCTGTATTGCATCAAACTAAACGTACAGCAGCAGAAAATATATTTTAACATCATATAAAACTTTATGTATTTACGGCTAATACGGCAGCTAAATTTTATTTTATTAAACAGTCATTTACGACAACAACTTTGGAAAAATTATAAAGTAGACTTACTTTTAATAAGTTCTTTTTGCCAATTTAAGTTTAAAAAGTTTTAAATGATAATAAAGTTAGGGTTGTTTTCCTTGGTAAAGGCTTTTAAAAAATAGGTCAAATATATTAGAGAGTTGCTGTCGATATTCGGTTTTCAAAAACTAAAGTGCAGGCCAAAATAATTGCAACATATCAATTTTTTTATTCTTATATTAAAAAAAATATAGTTCTTTTTCAAATATCAAATCGTCACGTAAAATTCTGTGATTAACCAACGAAAATCGTTGCCATAAAAAATTGTTATGTTTTTTGTGAATACTGTCTCTAATTAAGTTGGTATAACGGTAGTGTGCCAGACCAAGTTCCGGCCTGACACATAGATGTGTGTATATTAAACGAAAGTTTCACCGTCTTTTCCTCCCTATCATAACTTCGTTATCGTTCCACATAAAGGTGCAACATTTGGTATGTATGTAAATTCACACAAGTATTCCAATTACCTGTAAAAAAAATGAGAAAGCTATGACAAGTGGTTTCTAAGATATTTGATTTTGAAAATCGCCGATTTTACTACCGACGGACTAACTGACTCTCTCATTGACTCATCAAAATTCTAGGGCACATCCCAAGGGATTAGGAACTTGGTATGTAAGTATGATTTAGGCAACTAAGTTTGAAGGTGTATGGAAGCCCAATGCTATGGCCTATTCGATCAACAAATGTCCAGACCACTATAAAAATAACTGTCATGAGTGGCCCTCACGATTTTGCGCAGTACCAAAATTCCACTAAATTTTGTTATGTCCCTACTTACACACTGATAAATCAGTATAAAGGTGGGAAACATATTATTCTTTTATAAGCGCCGTAGTACCGTGTGCGACGGCACGGCGCGTATGAAACCATATCCGCTGTGTACCGTCGCCGTCGTCGTCTCATCAACCCTTCCAAGCGAATCACATGTTTTGTTGTCGTTTGCGCAGTATTAATTTTGATTGTTTTGCTTTGTGTTATTTTATTGTTTGTTACTTATAATATCGTAACAAAATGACTAGAGGTTGTATGGTTTTGTCTTGCAAATCCAAGGGTAACATAGCCGGCATTGTTTACTTTAGGTTAGTATTTTTTATATTAAAATTAGGTGCTTCTTATGAGACGTTACGTTAGGTAACCGAATAAATAATAATATCTTAATTATGAATTATAGAAAATTAAAATTTTTTAGGTAATAGCAGTGAGAAAAGTAAGGTATTCTTAACTATATTTTAGATAAATACCACAATGTTTGTGTATTTCTGAGGATTATTAAACAGAAATTAGGTTAACACTTAGGTACTCATTACAATCTTGCCCTTCTTTTATCACAAAATTGGTGATAAGTACATGAAACTATCTTTTATTTATTTTACTTAGATTTTTGGTAAAAATACAAAACTCGCAAAATTATCGACCATTTAAAGAGAAGGCTGTGAATTGGCACCTTCTGTTCTTTCCATATTAAATGAGATGATATAAAATCCCTTATTACACAATAATTTTAAATATTCTATAATAGTATCGTTTAATAACAAACAATTTTGTGCAAAAAATTAAAAAAAAATCAGTAAAAGTATAGTTAGTTTGAATTTGACATGATGTCAAGTTTATACATGGGAACAATGAATTATGGAAGTCCGGACCTGATCTACTATTTATTGCGCAAACTCTGCGGGGCCAATTTCCCTATTCCCGCTGCCCTGCACGCCTGGACAATTTTATTCTACAGCATTGGCCTTGGCCTTGGCCACAAACCTTCAAACTTTCTTGAATTTAGGACACAAGTTAAGAAAAAAATATAAAAACTGCTTATTTTTACTCGAAACGACCTGAAACAGGGGCGGTAATATCGTATATTTAGGGGGTATTTTAAAAGTTTGCAATCTGATTGAACCTGAGTTTCTGAGATTATAATTGCCTTAGACATTAAAATACGGGCATAATCTTATTGACATTAAAAAAAAAGGAGATCATACTCAAATTAATTATGTAAAATAAGGACCAATTTTTATTCAAAAATCTCGGCCTCTTAAAGTACTGAGATATAAAACTAGAACAAGTTCTTTTTTGACTTGGCAAGTTTTTTACTGATCTTTCTGTATTAATAAAAAAACTGTTCATATATCCGAAAAAAGAAGTGAAATAATTTATTTATAAATCCCCAGAAAATAAATTTGCAAATAAATATCATAATCGCCAAAATACTTTGTTTAAATAACATTAACAATATTTTTGTTTTTTTTTTAGTGAGAAAAGCCCCTGTTCGGAAATAGATTTTTCGATCACCGCCGCGACCACTCTAGGTGATGCAGATGTGTGGATCGTATGAAGCTCCTTTTTTGTATTATTTTCACTTAGCTATTAAACAAAAAAACTCGAACAAACCATTTAGTTCTAATTTGATATTTTTTAAAAATTATTTTAGAAACAAGATGTAAAAAATATACAAGATAAGATGTAATTTACCCAAGAAAAGCTAGAAGAGTTAGTAAAAAAAATATTTTAACTCGTCTTGTCTTTCTATTTGTAAAATACGACAAAAAAACTCAATTTCACATATTTGTTTAATATTTAATATCCTGGTTTAGTGGAATAGCTACCTAAAGGGGTTACATGGGTTTCGTCGGGGAAAAATGGCCTTTTTTCAACAATTTATTTTTCATGAAAAAAATGAAATTTTTAACTCAAATTCTGTACTGTCATAAAGATACACATTTGACAAAGAAGTTCTAAATTTTTTATAAAAAAATATTTTAAACTCGGCCATTGTGACGTCGGGAAAAAGGTGCGTCCGCGTTGGCAGAAAAACTTCTTACAGGATCATCTGGAGGAAAAAAAAATATATGTGTTTTAGTTAAGACCATAAACTAGGACTTGGACGAAGGAAAAAATGAAACAAGTAAAAATTTGGATTTTTGGCAAAACTTTTTACAAAAAAATGACAATTTCGGTGAAAATTTCGCTACCTTTTTTTTAATAGTTGTAATCGAAAAACATAAAGAACCTTCGTCCAAGTCCATGTGAATTGTATCTCGAACACCTGTGTAAAATTTCATAAAATCGATTAAGTACTTCTCGAGAAATTTTGCCAACCGACTTTGAAAACTTAGTTTCGAGATAAACGCGTTTGAAGTTTGAGTGATAATAAAAGTGGATTTTTTTTAACTTACATTAAATCATTCGTAATTGGGAATAGTTTTCAAAAGCTCTCCGCATCCGCTAGTAGTTGCCCTTAGAGAGTTAAAAAATGGACAAGAAGGACGAACTAACAATAGACGAGCAGCTGCTACGGCATACCTGCGGCGCGCTTAGCCTAGCTGGCCTCGAGCGGTCGACTTCTGAAGGCTGTATCTTCGAAACTATTACTCGGATTAATTTGAAAATATTCTAGAGATATTGTAAAATTTAATAACATAAAAAAAATTGATTTGATGAAACCGTGAAACCCATGTAACCCCTAAAAGCATTTATTATCGAAAAATGTACATTCATCAAAAAGTGTAATAAACTGAGGTTTAAATGAAAATATTTTTTAAGGATATAAAATATTAAAATATATAATGTTATAAATACCAAATTACAATATACTAGAATTAACTAAATAACTAGATCTAAATTTAAAAATTAAAAACTTCATCCTAGGTCTTCCTGGATTGTACCTAGTACCGATGCTGCATTACCCCGTTGAACAGCTAAACGAATTCCTTGGATAATGAAACTTCAAGATTTTTTGCATGGATTTTTTTTTGCAAATTTCATTTATAAAACCCTTAGCCTCATCACCTAAAGGACCAAAAGTTTTCACAACAAGAGGATAATGCGGTCTTCAAGCTCTTTATATTTTAAATGTTTTTTATTCTCGGCAAGACGAGCAGGCGCACCTACTAAATTAGAAGCTTTATCCAGATAAAATTTTGCAAGTTTGTGGCTGCAAGTAGCGCTCCCAAAGTAATTGTTTTCCTTATTTCCAGGGAATTAAGGTCATTCCACCTACACTAAAACTATAGTGCCTCAGTCAAGAACATACCTTATGTCTGATTATTAATGTGTATTAATTAATTTATTTTTGAAATAAAAATTATTTAAGATTATCATTAGGTTCACCCTATTTTTATAGGAACAGCATTCTTGCGGTGCCCCTGATACCCCTATGTGCGCCGCACACATTGTGCACATGATGCCGCAGTTCTAATTCCGGTTATAAAAAGTACAAATGTAGCAGGAAACATATTACGGGTAACTCATTTACGTTTGATAGGGTTGATATACTTGCGGATTTTAGTATTAATAAAAGCACACTTGCCAGTTTGTTCCTTAATACATAGTTTAAGGTTATGTTTAATAAAAAGATAATAATTTCGAAGAAGAGCTTTGGAAGTGACAATATGGGTAAAAATCCCATAGACAGCATAAAAAAGCAAAGACGACTTAAACATTTTCTTGCTACATTTTTAAATAAAAATATACCTTTTCTTAATCTACTGTGTAAAAAAATATGTTCTATTATAAAAAAAAGCTTTATTCTTCTCCTTCAAATTTATTTGGGAAATATTTTTTTTAAAGTACCATTTTACTAGATTGGTGTATTTTAACAGAATATATTAAAGAAAATCATATTGTTCCATGACTAATGCTTTTTTGAATAAACTTTAAATATTGCCTATTACAAGTTCAAAAAATTTTGCACAATTTTTTTTATGTTTCGCTTCTTTGGACAAAACAAATTTCTGTAATATTCGAGCATATAATTTATAAAATATTTAGAAAATTAAGTTTAATGAATAATTAGGTATTAAAAAACGAAAATAAAAAAAAAACTTTTAAAATATAACATAAGAAACGTTTTACCTTTAAACCACCGTTTGTTTCTTAAAAAAATATGTTTTAACAAAATACGATGATTAAGATGCATCTGAATTATTCTTTCAGAATAGTGAACCACTGGCCCGTTAAGCGCAAGGATTTTCTTAAAGGATTTACCTTCTTCCACCTACCACATAAAGTGAATTACATTTAATCAAGTTCATACTGATAGTGGGCGGACTATAAACTTTATGGACATTTGGAGCAAAGTGCTTTCTCGGGAATCTTATTACCCACAATGTAAGTTAAAAAACTACTTAAAAGTGTTAAACCAAGACGTGCGCCTATTTTTTAAATAACCAAAAACCCATAAACCAAACTTTTTTATACGTTACAAAGTTTCTTTAAATAAATTTTAAATATTGTTTAATTTTCAGCTTACATACTTCAGCTGAATATGTTTTTAGGAACAAATGTCCTTAAAAAAAAAACAAAAATCTTTTAACAGGAGGAGAATTAGAAAAGAAGGACACACTGTATATGAAAATAAAGAAATCCAACATATTAATCGAGTTGTCTTCTTTCATCAGATTCTCACGAATGGCTACAAGTTACGGGGGCGCAGCGCCGCCCCATAGTGTCCCCGCAACCAATTCGCATTGGAGCGGCAACAGCGCTCCTCAGAGTTATAAAGCAACTAGGTGAAACTGCACGGGGTCGCATTGCTCAGTCGGCGTCGGTGTGTTGAGCCCCAGCCATGGTCAGGGTGGCACGGGCGATGACGTCGCCTCATCCTTTACTCCTGGTGCTGGTCATCTTGACGATGGTGGCTGCAATCCCGACCGCAGTTATGGCAATCGATTTAAGCCGACTATATGGCCACATAAGCTCGAAAAGAGGTAAGCTTTTTTTGTTATTTTTACCTTGGTACCAATAAACAAAGCCGCACGTAATAGCTTATACTTGTGTTTTAATTTTATCGCTACTTCGATGTCAGTTATTAAATTAAACGCTATTTATAGCCACTTTAATTCACCACGCAGCAAGAAAAATGCCCAGTAAATCACGTGTCCTATTTTCAATGTGCTTATGTTTATATTATAGAATTTACTGTTTATTTTATTTTTGTTTACCCCAACTGAGTAACGGGGAAAAGTGCGAAAAATAAATAAAATATAGGGCATTTAATCGCTTCCCCGCCCTTTCATCTTCGCATATTAACACCCACAACACTTGTTGGTGTCTGCATCAACAGTTGTGTCGCAGTATGCGATCGATATCTTTTATTGTTATTTTCCTTCTTTTCTTTTTATTACTTTTTATTTCTCACTTATGCAGCTGTCAGATATTGTTTCGTATTTTTATATTTTATCTGATAACATTAAAAATAAATTACGCATTGTTGGCGCATTTTAGACGTTTATTATTGGTGTATATTATAAAGTATATTTTAACTTTTGCCGTCGGAAATAAGAAAACCGTAAAGTATATAACTTTATTAATTTTTTAAAAACTTTACCGATGACTATTTTTAAAGTAAGAAAATACTTGACTTGTCAGGTTTATATGTTTTCACAATAGAAGAAAATATGATACGCATTTGTACTAGTAATAATATATAGTTTTGTTGGCGGGTAAAAGATATTCATTATTATTGTCTAATTTAAAATTTTGCCGTCGGAAACAAGAATGTTGTTTTTTTGTAAATTCATTTGGCAAGGTATATATTTTTCTTTTCAGTTTTTATTTTTTTATTTGTATAGTAATGAAGTACTTCGCCTATTTTCTCGCAATGTTTCACAATAGAATAAAATATGATACGCACGTTTTATTATGATTACTATTATTTAGTATATTTGCTAATATACAGACAATAGTTCACAAATAAAGCAAATTGTGCAAAAAAAATATTATTTGCGTAATTTACTATTACATTATTTGTTTAAAACTTCTTCTTTGTCTTTTATATTATTTTAATTATTAGGTTGTTGCTAGTTACAAGAGGCGTTTTGTTAATAATAAGAACGTAACAATAATTCAAATATCTTAGTTATTAAGTTTTGACAAGGTTCAAGTAGAAATACTTTTAGAAGTTTTGTAGAAACAAGAATTGTTGAGTGTTTTTTCTATCTTTTAAGGTTTTGTATTCTAGCACCATAGCTTAATATTGTGGCTGTAACAAAAAAAAATCTTATAATTTTAACTTTTAAAATTAATGTTTTCTGTTTATTTATTTAGTAAGAGATAAATAATTACAAAAAAAAAACTTAAAAATTACGTACCGTCATAAAGATGTATTCTTATAATATTTAAAACTATTTAAAAAAGTAATACCAAAATATAAAAACTTTTTGCAAAAAAAAACATGTTTTTAGGCTTAATAGAGCTTTAAAAAATTATACCGTTTTAAATATTTATACTTGTAATACGTTATCTAAGTTAAGCTGGGAAATTGTTACCAAAGAACAAATAATGGTTTCTGGATTAACACAACAATAACATAAAATTATGATTTACCCTTTAGTCTTATATTAGGATTTTTTTTTCAAAAGATTTAAATATTTAATTAAATATCACAGACCGTTTGCATACGATTTTTTTTTAAACTGATAGATTTTGCAACATATTTTAAATTTGATTACTAAATTAGGGCTTCTCTTTTAAATAAACAAGAAAATAATGATATTTTCTAAAAGGTTAAATCAAAATTATTTGTTTAACCCAACCAAAAGCATTTGCACTCAGCCTGATACTTTATCAAACCTGAATTAAATATAAGGCTCAATTTAGCTCTAAAATTATTTAAATATTTCAGTATTTGCAGTCGTATTTAACGACGATGTATAACGAAGTAAATACATTGATAAAAATTTACTACCGTTGGAATCTTAAAAACCATAAAAAGTACGTGGTTGTTATAAAAAGGAGGCTTCAGAAACTAATTAAAATTTACAGTGTTGGCAAATGTTTTTTTGAAATATAAAGAAATAACCAATTGCTTTAAACTAAGTTCTAAAATAAAATACTATTTACTTTTTTATAGAACCATTGACTTCTCGGTTATCCCCATCAACTTTTTTTATATCTTTAATTTAATTTTATTTATTAACAAATGGTTTACTTTTTAATACAGCCAGGTTTCAGACGTTCTGTTAATGAAGTAACAGACAATCAATATCTTTCTTATTTATAACTTAATAAAAAATATTTGTTGTTTAAACAATAAGCGTAGAATACGGTTGTTTTTTGACTTGTCTCTGAAAAAATAGCGTTCATATATACATTTTACACTATTTTTTTAAATTAAATATTTTATTTCAAAAACTACTTGTATGTTTTTTTGCGTTTCTCCCATTTTTCATGTAAAAATGAATTGGTAACACCCTAAATGGATTTTAGTTTAAAAAAGAAGATTTTAAACTTGTAATGTATAAATATATTTATTTTGATTTAAACTATCTTAAAGTACAACTCCGATTTCTTACAAAAGTGGAATTAAAAGGCGCTCCTATATGGTAAATATGAAATAAAAACAATTCTTATAAATCACAAAATATCTTTATACTATATTGATTTACTTAGAAATCTAAACAAACGACGCAATATTAAATGTTTTTTTTAATCCATAAATTATTGATGTTTAAATTAATGCTGGGTTAAAAAATGTTTCAGTCGTAAATTAAAGGCCTTTTTAATTTACCTTTAATTACAGCAAATGCAGAATATGTAAAAAGGCAAGGCTTTAAATTTATTGTAATTGGCCATTATCATTCTGATTACAGACCATACTTCGATAATTTAGAAAAACTTTGTTTTTGATCACGCATTAATAATCCGAACTAGATATAGATATTTCTAACCTGTGGCCTAGAAAAAATTATAATATGTTTTATTTTTTTTAGAGTACTAATAAGCACAACAAACTTGTTATTTCCCTATCTTGATAGATTTTACACACTGGTGCCGGTTTTTTATGTACCAAATTGCGTTTCTGTTACTTTCAGTACGCTTAGTCAAGATTTCGTTTAGAGACCATAAATATTGTTACATACATCAAAAAAACTTTAAAACCAGACGAGCGACAGTTTCAGCAGTGGCTATTGAAATTTGTCTTTACGCGTTAATTTTGTTGCGCAGTGTATCATACACACACATGTAAAAATCAATACCAAACAATTAAAATTAAATTTCCGCGCGTGTCTACAGGCATTGCCCTATTAATTAATTAAAATTATCCTAATTGAATTGCCATAAGCCAAACTTTTTAACAGTTAAGTAGAGTTAAGTTAAGTAGAGCCTTTTAACCAACTATATTAATAAAAAATACGATTTTAAATATATATATATATATATATATATATATATATATATATATATATATATATATATAAAATAAATATAAACTTACCTGTAACAATGTATTATGTCTAAGTAATATTTTCTCCTCTCTTTTCTCTCTTCCATCCCATCCGCGCCGAATTCGCTCATCTCGCTCTAACAAAAATTGATTGTTTAACGGGCCGGGCCCCTTGACCAGTACCAGTGGATTTTATATTTTTTTTATTTTAGTTTAATTCAATGCAGTTTTTTTAAAGGAAAAATTTCCCTTTTAAAAAAATCAAAACCTTTACCAAAATTTAAAGGGGTTCTCAATGATTGAAAATACTTCGCCCCAAAAAAATTAAACAAATTTTAAAACATAATTTCAGTCGCAATAAAAAATTTTTGGGTTTTTTATTTTCTTTAAGGTTGGTTTTTAGAACATCTTAAATAATAAACGTTTTTTTTTTTATTAAAAATGTATTGAAATAAAAAACATCAAAAAAAATGACAAAATTGAAAATTTTTAAAGTTCAAGAAAATTAAACTAATATCAGTATTGCCTCCTTTGGATTAATTCGTTAAAATCTCTCCAAAAATACCGTTCTTATTTTTCTTGATCAATTTGAACCCAAATTTCAACCTCCAAAAACAATGTGTTTGGTGGGTTTGGGAGTAGTCGGGCTCCCCTACGTTTCCCAAACGTGTTCTTTTGGGTTTTAAAGGGCGGAACTTCTCGCAGGCCAAACCATAGAAAAAATGCCAACCTCCCGACGATATTCCTGCACAATTCTTGCAATGTGTGGCCTGGCATTCCATAAGCATGAATTCTCCCTAACAAATGGTGCAAATGGCAAGCATCTCTTCTAAAATGTCTGTAATTTCTTGTGCTGTAACCGCCCCCGATCTACCAAAACGATGGGTTCCCAAATTTAAACCCCCCCCTTCTGGGCCCCCTGCTTCGCCCTAAAGTTTCCTGGTCGTTTCCCCCCTTCTTATCTTTTCGCCTCATCAGAAAAAATAAGTCCTGGTTCTCGGGCAATTTCTTTTCCCCTCTTCATTTTCCAAAAAACAGTTACGGCAAAAGAACTTTGTTTGGTTTTTTTAAAAGGGCCTTGCCCCCAGGGAAAGGGGCCTCTGCTAGGATTTTAAATCTTTACGGCCCTTGCCGGGTCTTCTTGAGTTTCCATTACAAAAAACGTGTTTTAAAATCTTGAAATGGTTAGTTAGTGTATCCTTCTTCGGAAGAGTAACGATTCTAATACAGTCAGATTTTTACAAATTTCATTTTTTTCTGCTGGTGGTTTTTTTAAGAGCCTTAAAAACTTCTTTATTAACTTTTTGGGGATTCAAACCCAAAATAAATTGGGAAATTTCCCTTAAGATCTTCTCTCTTCCCCAATCAATCCCCTTATGTTTTTCTGCGTGGTCCCTCCCCTCAATATTCTTTTTTAAGCCCCAGTTAATTCTATTTGAAAATCAAGCGCAGGTCAATGCAGATATTTTTTAAAGACATCAAACTTATTTGGTTGGGGGGGGAAAAAAACTTGTTCAGTTCGAAAACACAATTGTTCCTGTCCGGGAAAATCTCCCAAATTATTGTTACATATAAAAATCTAAAAAAGATTTTAATTTTTTCTTATTTTTAAATAAAAAATGGAAAGAAAATTAACGCCCGCTTTTAATTGTGGGAATCGGGCCCCTAATTTTTTTCATTCTCTCTTCCAACAAATTTCCTTTTGGGCTCCCGCGGCCACCAGTCCTTTTAGCACCTTTTTACATTTATTAAAACCCGAACCCCTGCTTTATTTTTTACCCGATTCAAACTATGAATTGGCCCCCGAAATTTTTTTCCCCCCCAACCCAAAATTTTTCCCCCTGTAACAAACCCCCTTTCAATATAAGAATACTATTAATTAATTTTTTGGGGATTAAATAAAAAAAAAAATAAAATTTATTATTTTTAATTTTTGAAAAAAATGGCTAACTCACGGAATTTCCCAAAATCAAACAAATATGGTGAAAAAAAAATAAAAACAAAATTAAAAAGTTTTATTTTTTTTTTTCCAATTTTTTTTAAATTTTTTTTTTTTTTGTAAATTAAAAAATATTTGATCGTTATTTAGTAATATTTTACACTATTTTACACTTTTTGGACCTACCTAGTCCTAAAATAAAATTCAAAGAGCGATTTACGAAAAAAAGAATAAAAAAAGCATCATTTTTTAACAAAAACCCCAAAATTTTTAAAAATTAATATCTTTTAAAAAAAAATTTTAAATTAAATGGTTTTCGGTTGTTAAATTGAGAAATAAACTTAGCAATTTTGAAAAGTTAACAAGGGTTTAGAATGTTTAACAAAACGTCATTGTCAGTGTTATTCAATTTTTTAGTGGGCAACCGTAAAAATTTCTAAATTTTTTCAAACCGTTGTTAACTTTTAACAATTGTAAGTTACAAGGGTTTTAAAAAATGTTTAACAAATGTCAGTTTTTGACAGGTTGCCTACTAAAATCATTGAATAACACTGACAATGACATTTTGTTAAAATTTTAAACGTTGTTAACTTTTAACAATTGCTAATTTAACAATTTAAAAGTTTAACAAATTGTCAATTTTGGTTTTAAGTGCTTATTAAATTTTGAAAACCCTTTTGATAAAAGGGACATTTTCCTAAAAAATTTTCTAAACTTTGTTTTTAAAACTTTTTAAATAAATTTAACCTAGATAAAAAATTTTTACCCGCTAGTTTTTTATTTGGTTAAAGAATTATTTAAAAAAACAAACAAAAATTAAATTTAAATTATTTTTTTTATTATTAATTTATAAAATTTATAAATTATTTTTTTACTAAAATTTTTTTTTTAAAATTTTTTTTAAAATTTTATATACGGAATTGTTAGATTTTTTATATATACAGGGTGTTTATTAAACCCTGCGGCAAAAATTTAAGGAAAATATTCCCCTTTGGGCTTTTTAAGGATATTTGTCCTTTGATGATTTTTCGACAATAACAATTTATTTTCAAAAATTATACGTAATGTTTCTTAATCTACAAGAACTGTTGAAAATCCCTACACCCTGCTCATAGTAAACACAGAAAAGACACGTCAAATAGACAAAGTCAATCAGTTTTAACCTATTCGACGCATACAAAATGATTACTTAAAAAAAAACGGATTTGTTAGATTTTTCTTTTATTACTTGGGGTTTAAAGGAACTTTTCCTACTTTTTATTTTGTTTTTATGTTAAAAAAAATTTATTTTTATTATATATTTATATAATTATAAATTAATTATATAAATAAAAAATATAATTTTTATATAAAAAAATTTTATATATATATATATATATATATATATATATATATATATATATATATATATATATATATATATATATATATATATATACATAATTAAAAAAACATATTTAAAATAAGTTAAAATATAAAAGTTAAATATATAAAATGTAAAAAACGCTTAATTTCATTTAATACTAAGGAAAGCCGAATTACGAGTAAACTACTTTAAGTCAACATGACTCATAAGGAAAACAAATTTAATAATTGGCGCATCCAAATCCTGTTTAGTAAATGAATATATCTCTCGTGAAAATTAAACTCCCTTCGGTGGAAGCCCAATTTAAATATTAAGGTGAATATTAATGTTTGAGTGGAATAAATTATTAACACAATTTCATTTTGTAATTTAATTGTTTTGTGGAAACCGGAATTAAATGTATTCGGTAAGTTTACCAGTTGAGATCATACTCAGTAAAATCTTAAGTCTTTCCATTTATTATTTAAATAGCTTGGTAAATGGGGTTATTTATTTGAGGGTTGGATTATAAATTTTAGTTCCAAGTATTCAATTAGTTGCTAAAGTAGTTGTTTTTTTATGATCTTGAACTGTATGTAGTATCGTACGATTATTACTAAAAATATGAAAATATTTATAATAGCAACAAAGGCATAAAAACATTTTTTGATATGTTTTCTTTGAGAGTATAGTTTGTCTCAAAGTATACCGTGTTAGCTCTTGCCTTCATTTATGGATTATACCTGCCCACAGCAATTAAACTGCGGATCGGTAGGTATTAAAGGACAGAACATTAGGGACGGACTTTAATAATATAAAGATTTATAATTTATTTTTTTATTTAGGTAAGTATAATCTTAAAATTACATTAAGAAATTAAATATATGCAAAGTTTTAATAAATTTATAACTGCATTTAGTGATGAGCAAAGCAAGACCAAGACCAAGACCGGGCTAGTCTTGGTCTTGGTCTTAGTCTTGCAAGCCTGGTCTTGGTCTTGGTCTTGCAAGCCAAAAGAAGGTCTTGGTCTTGGTCTTGGTCTTGCAGCACCCGGTCTTGGTCTTGGTCTTGCTGCAAGAGTCTTGCTGGTCTTGCTTTTTTTTGGTTTAAGATAGAGACTATATTTTTTGCTTTAAAATTTTAAAATATACCAATGTTAACCCTAAACGTACATTTATTTGATTAAAAATCATATTTTAAATGTAGGGGTTATTTATTTATAGCGCTCCATTTTTAGTTGAATTAAGACACAACCTGCTTTTATATATTTAGTGGCATATAGAAACATTTTAGTGATAAGAATTATTTAAATTTTCTTAAAAGAAGTATATGAAATGAAAGCAAATACAAAACAGTGTACTGTATGAGCAAAAAAAACTTTTAATTTCAACCAGATGTGAAATTTCCGTGAAAATGATTCTGATATGTAAACATTGGTTTCTGAATTTAAAAAAAAGTTATTTAAAAAACTTTGTAGTTCATGTGAACTTTTTATCTTTAAATTAGTTAAACATTTGCCATACAAATTTTGTAAAAATACTTTATAAACATTCTGCATATACAGGGTGGCTTAATAGTGTGACAAAGCTCGATATCTCCGAAATCGTTTATGATAATAAAAACTAAGTATACAAAAATTATAGACAAGAAGGGCATAAAATGTGAAATTATTTTCTATTCCAGAATTTTCCAAAGCCACTCAAGAAAACTCCCTTATTTTTAGGTTTTAAACTAAAATAAAAAATTCATTACGAAAAATCCATTTAAAAAAATCGCCATTCTGTATATTATGCTGGAAATTGTTGAACTGTCAAATAGGAACAATGTTGACGTAGATGGTTTTTAAATATCATTTTCGGTTTTGACAAAAATAACGTCATCATTATCCTTTTGGCATTGTTGTGACTCTTCCGTCTAAACCGGAAGTGATATTTAAAATTCATTTATATAAAAAGAATTTCTTTATGACATAACAAATATTTTTTTTATTAAGCCATAGTTTTAAAAAGCAATTTAATTGGTGCCACTTCTTACAGTGTAGAACAAAAATAATGTATCATCATATTATATCAAGTTTCTATAACTTTTGTAACCCTAGTTTTTCTATGTCGTGAACGGTTTCGGAGATACCGAGCTTTGTCGGACCATTGAGTCACCATCTCATTATTTTTAAAAGATGTTATTAAATTTTCTCGTTATCGTTGTTGGAGAACTATAGATATAAAAGAACCAGTGATTGATTTAATTATTATTTTATTAAAGAATCTCTTAGTTATTAAATAATCGCCTTTTTTGACAGTTCCCGACAGATTTTTTGTCATGTCTGTATGAAATACCTTTGTATACCAAATTTGAAAATTAAATGATATAATATAAAAAAAAAGTCGCAGAAGTGCAAGAGTCTTGCAGGTCGGTCTTGGTCTTGCGTAGTCTTGCACACCCCGGTCTTGGTCTTGGTCTTGGTCTTGCATACCCCGGTCTTGGTCTTGGTCTTGCAAGCGAAAAGGCGGTCTTGGTATTGGTCTTGGTCTTGGTCTTGCTGGACCAAGACCAAGACCGCAAGACCAAGACCGGTCTCGCTCATCACTAACTGCATTATCTATACATAATTACATTTTTAATCTAAATATCTAAATCTAATTCTGTTTCACTATCAAAGTCATCATTGAGATGAATTATAATAGGATTTATGTTGTTTTGGATAGAAATGTAAGAGTCCTCAATTTTTATAATGTGCTGTAGTGAATTTTTCCAGCTCTCTACTGGTATGTTGGTAATTACATTTTTTATCAAATTTATAACACTGGGACTTAAAGTAGGTGTAACATTTTCTGCTTTGATCTTTGATTTTACTTGGTTCAACAAATGCTCTATGGGGCTAAACATACATTGATACGGAGGAAGCCGTAAGACAGTATGCCCAGCCTGTTCAGCCAAATTATCACATACATATTGTTTTTTAATTGCATATGAATTTAGGACTTTCAAAAGATGCGATTTTTGTAACTGAATTCAAAATAGATATCATTTTCTAACAAATATTCCTGGATTTCAGTTTTTGAACTTGATGAAGCTGGTGCTTTGTGTAGCAGACGGCTGTGGTAGCTTGCGTTATCCATGACAATAACACTGTTGTTTGGAACATTTTTTAAAAGATAATTTTGAAACCAGTTTTCAAAAAGTTCTGTACTTGTATCCTCATGATAATCCAAGCTAGAATCCTTAATATTCGTTGCAGACAACAGCAAGCAGTTTGAAACAAATCCGTCTTCTGAACCAGCGTGTATTATGGTAATGCGTTTTCCTTTATTTGAAGGTGCTTTCGTCTGACAGTTTTGACTGGAATCAACCCATCCTTTGGATACTGTGTCGTGTGTATCGAACCATGTTTCATCAAGGTAAATTATGGATCTATTTTCTAACCTATATCCTTTAATTTCTTGAAGGTAATTAAATCTCAAAGTTCGTAATCTGGGCGACGCAGCACGTAGCAGACGGCTGTGGTAGCTTGCGTTATCCATGACAATAACACTGTTGTTTGGAATATTTTTTAAAAGATAATTTTGAAACCACTTTTCAAAAAGTGCTGCACTTGTATCCCCATGATAATCCAAGCTAGAATCCTTATATTCTTTGCAGACAACAGCAAGCAGTTTGGGAGAAATCTGTCTTCTGAACCAGCGTGTATTATGGTTATGCGTTTTCCTTTATTTGAAGGTGCTTTCGTCTGACAGTTTTGACTGGAATCAACCCATTCTTTGGATAGTGTGTCGTGTGTATCGAACCATGTTTCATCAAGGTAAATTATAGATCTGTTTTCTAACCTATATCTTTTAATTTCTTGAAGGTAATTAAATCTCCAAGTGCGTAATCTGTGCGATTCCATTACTACTTGTCTTTTGTCTATTTTGCGGTATTTAAATCCCATTTTACAAAAAACTCTATGGAGGGTGGCACGGCTAATATTTATATTGGTTTCGTCTTCGTCTAACTTCTTTTTCAGTTTATCCAAGGTAGGAATAACTCCGCTTTCATAAGGACAATATATTTTCCTTCTTATTAGGTCCTGATCACTATTGTCTATACGGTGAGACTAAAAATCGCTACGTTTTTTTCTTTTGTTCAATTCTTTACTAATAATAATATCCCTTATCGATGATATTGGAGTTTTTGTAAGTAGACAGGTTTCTTTTAAAGCTTCTTGTTTAATTAGACCTCTACTGATTAAAGTTTTATACACATTTTTCACAACCTGGTTTGCATCTAATGACAAATGATTTCGACGCGACATAGTTATATTTTTGTAACACAACTTTTTCGAAACGCACAGTAAAAACGGTTATTCAACACTGCCGCTAAAATATTAGCCAAAATATTTATATGCCTAATGGTTAATACTAAAAAAATACCTGGCCCACCCCTGTCCTTATGAACAAATGGGTTTATCCAATAACAATAGGTAATAAAATCCTTAAAGGTTTATTGGGGTATGGTCCGTCAGAAGCCATAACAATATACTTTGAGACAGACTATACTCGCCTTGAAATTTTGTAGAAAATAGGACCACTTCGGTCCAGGTCCCGGGATATAGCGAGCTGAGCCTGCTCAGCCCTATTGACCTCTATGAACTTGCAGATCGCTTGCAACAAAAAAGTAGAAAAACCATAAAAAAAAATAAAATCAGAAATAATAATCTACGTTTCGGTGGCAAGTTGGCCACCGTTGTCAAGATGATTAAAAAAAAATAAACTAAATTTTAAGAAATTTTGCTTTAAAAACATAGGAAATTCTGAAAGCTTTTAATTTATTATTTTGTTTTATCATAAATGACATTAGTTTATTTGACTGGTGTATTTAAAGTATTCAAAAAGACAAAAAAGGAGGATTGTGTATTAAATAATTTTAAGTTTACCTGAATTTACTTCAGCATCAAGCATAGGTATCCATGTATTATTTAAATTAACAGATATTAATGCTACACATTTATCTTTATTTAATAAAATAAATGCATTTTCTTTTATTTTACGTTTTTTTTGAACAAGTTTTCTTTGCTAAAATGCTAAAAGCATTCCACTTTATTATGTAGTTGTTATTAAATGCGTGTTGACAGATTTTTTATTTGTAGCAATTCTGTGTTTTTAATGTATGTTCTATGTTCTTTTATGCATTTGGCTAATGGTCTGGAAGTTTCACCTATATAAAATTTATTACATTCACAAGTGATCTTATAAATAACATTCTTTGTGTTTTCGTTTATATTGTATGGTTTTGTTTTTATACTTAAGATCTAATACTGTGTTGTGTTTTAAGAAAAGTACGAATATTTAATGTATTACCTATTCGTTAAATTTTATTTGATAAGCCAGGAATATATGGCAAAAATGGATTTGTAATAGGTCTATTTTGATTTTGTCTTAAATTTGGTTGTTTAAAATTTAGAAAGCATTTGTTTATAAAATCAAGGGGATAATTATTTTGAACTAAAATATCTTTTTTTTTTCGTTTTCTTTGTTTTAATCAGAACAAATTATTTTAATTCTATCAAAAAGATTTTATACAACTCCTCTTTTTGATAAGAGTTAAAATTTAAGTATATGTTTGTATGTAGGTTTTCTGTAAATCAAAACATGAATATGCCGCAAAACTATAGAACATATTTATATAAAACATTATTATTTTTGATGTTAACATTTTTATTTTTTGTCTAGAAAATTCTTGGTTATTTTTTTTGTCTACACTGTTTGAGCAATATATTTAGTGTCTAACGCTCCCAGTGGGTTATCAGCAATTATGCTTTGTGCTCTTTTTCTTATATATAACTATAATGTAAGAGAAAATGGCGGTAGACTAGCGAAAGTTTAAAAAAGCTGGAAACATTTATCGAAATAATCTACATCTTATAATAAAACACATCAAAAAATGTTAATTACAATTTTAGTTGGAGTCACTGCAATAAACGTATACCTACAGTGCGGGTGTCTGGAATAAACTCAATAAATCTAAAACAAGTTTTTTAGAAAAATGCCCGGACCCCCTTCAATTAGTATATAAAATATGGTCGCGTTCTTTTCTGTTAAAGAAATATTTATACAGTTTTCTCAAATTTGAGATATAAAAATCGAAATCCAAGCTCTTTTATTTTATTTTTTTTAACCGCATCTCAAGTTATACATAACTGCGCATTTTCAAATTGTTCTTTTATATCATTTTTTTTAATCATGGGACAGTCCACGAAGGCTGATGCCTAAGTACTAACGTACCGTGGGTGTCTTTAGTGTGGTGAGAGGGAGTTTGTTCACACGGGACTTTAATAACTGGAGATTGGGAGGAGAAGGAAAAACTTCTGCGGGCAGCAGGTTTCCATAGTCTTGACACTCTAGGGATGAAGAAACGAAGAAAGCGGGAAGTTCGGGGCCTCTCTAACTGAACTGTAAAAGGATGCATAAAAGTTGCACTACGTGTTGCTCTGTTGGAGCTGCCAGAAAAGGAATTATACTGGCCAATTCCTCTGAGCAGAAGCCGTGAAAATACCTATAGAAGAGCGACAGATCCCCTACAGCTCGACGGTGGGCAAGAATAGGAAGCCTTTCTGTGAGCGTTGGATCATTAATAAGACGAACGGCTCTTCTTTGAATGGAGTCCAGAATGCTAAGTGTTGTAGGGGACGCCATTCCTCAGACATGAGAACAATATTCTAAAGAGGGTCCGATTTGGGATACATACAAAATGTACAGATGGAAAAAGAGAAATATTTTCTGGCTCGGAATAGGAATCCAAGCTTTTTTAAAGCTGCCGAGGCTATGGATGAAATGTGTTTGTGCCAGTTGAGGTTATTCTTAAAAGTAACGCCGACAAGATTAAACGACTCTTTGTTCTGCAGAACTTGGTCGCTCATATGTAAGGGATGAGCATTGGCAGACTTTTTTCGCGACAGCGAGCATGACTGTGTTTTCGAGGCATTTAACTGAACAAAATTTTTGGCGCCCCAATCCAAGATAAGTTAAAGGTCTTGTGAAAGTGATATCTGCATTGACCTGCGCTTGTTTTCCAAATCATAATTACATGGTGGCTTAAGAAATTGAATACTAGAGTGGAGGGTACTATGGTCAGCAAAACTATGAATGGGATTGATTGTGGAAGAGAGAAGATCGTTAATGTGTAGAAGAAACAGCGTGGGTGCCAGCACTGAGCCCTGGGGCACCCCAGCATTAATTTGGTAGAGGCTGGAGGAATGACCATCTACACTAACTGATATACGTCGATTAGAAAGGAACCTGGAAAGCCAAGAGCAAAGCTTAGGTAGAAGACCATAAGAAGGAAGTTTGTTAAGAAGCCCATCGTGCCAGACCTGATCGAAAGCTTTGGATATTTCAAGAGCAACGATCTGGGATTCACCAAGAAACTCAAGGGACTTGTTCCAGTTGTGTGAGACAAAGGAAAGAAGATCAGCTGTGGATCTACTGTGACGGAATCCATATTGTCTATCATGTAAGATCTTCTGTTTTTCCAAATACTTTAAGATTTGGAAATTAATAAATATTTCCATTACTTTGCAAACAACTGAAAGAAGAGATATAGGTCTATAGTTAGAAGGGAGAGTTTTGGATCCTTTTTTGGAGACAGGTTGCACACGTGCAGCTTTCCAACAATTTGCGAGATTTAAGATAACAAACTTTTACTTAATAAATAAACCATGTTTTATTAACATAAAAATATTTCTACCATACATCTTGAAAATTTGGCGTAAGGTATGTTTGTACATCGCCAATCGATTTCGCATGTCTAAACTTCAAAACTCTCAGAAAAATGTTTCAATACTTCTTTTCGACACACCCTATATTCTCGAAAGTCACACTCGATAACGTAAAATATCTTTGCAAACAAAAAAAGTTCCAAGTAGAAGTAAAAAGGACTTTTTATCTTTGGGACAGTTCAAAGCCTTAGTACTAAGGGGGCTTAAATATTTGAAGATTTTAAGAAAAAGGGGATACTTCTGCGGGCAGTAGGTTTCGCAGTTTGGACACTCTTTTTTAATTTTAAAAAAAAATAACGGTAAAACCCGACAGGATGTTACAAAAAAGTGTTTTTATTAGACGACGAGCCGGCGGTTGTCCTCCTGGCCCCACCTGGCTAAGCCACTGCCGATATCATAAATTTATGTGTATTCAAATAAGTTTTACCAAACTTTAATTAAAAACTTAAAAATCTTACTTCTAAGGGTTGATATTTGGAAATGAAGAAACAACAAGAGTGGGAAGTTCAGAGCCTCTCCAGTTGAACCGTAAAGGGATGCTTAAGAGTTGTACTACGTGTTGCTTTGGAAAGAACTATACAGGCAGAAGTTTGCATAGCCTAGATTACCGCGTTAAAATTAGCCAAATTAGCAACACGGCAAGTTGTTTAATGGGTGACCGTCGGCAAGCATTTAGGGCAGTTGTATGTGGTTCAAATTTCATAATATTTTGTAGGTCTAGCTTGCAAAACACCCAGCTATTATTGGAAGGTTTCAGAGTAGTTATATTAAATAACTTTGTAGTGCCATTACCATGTTTCCTTAAAAATATGGCAAGAGGTACAATACTGCATGTAGCGATCCATTATAAGTGGACCCCCAGGTTTTGGCCCTTTTTTTGATTTTAAAATATTTTTAAAAAATTATTAAATGGGATAGCTCAAAGGTTTTTATGACCTGATTTTTTTTTTATGGTGTTAACTACCAACGAGTAATCGCAAAGCTATCAATTTTTTTAAAGTTTCCATATATGTTTTCTCATAGTTTGAAAATTTCTCTAATAGGCTCAGTAAAAATTGAGGCAGTTAAACAATTAGTTTTCAAGATATTCCGTCTTAAAAATTTCAAAAAAAACTGGCACCTTGTATATAAATATGAGTTACCTGCCAATCTGTTTGGGTAAATTTTTGTTTTCACATACTCTTGTTGATAGTTGTCAAAAATTAAACGATTAGGTTATCAGTCAGGTATTTTCACGGCTTCTGCTCGAAGGTGTTGGCCAGTATAATTCCTTCTCTGGCAGCTCCTTTTACAGTTCAAAAGGCCCCGAAATTCCCGCTTTCTTTGTTCCTTTATCCCTAGAGTGTCAAGACTATGGAATCTGCTGCCCGCAGAAGTTTTTCCTTCTTCTCCCAAAGACAAAAGAAAATCAGTCAATATCGGTCAAAATGGTTTATTCAGACGTAAGTAAGTAACCTTGAAATAAATTGTTCAACTGTCCTAATTTTTATTGAACCTATTAGGAAAATTTTCAAACTGTAAAAAATATAGACGAAAACTAGTCATCCTTTTTAAAAAAATGGACGACCTTGCGATTACTCGTTGGTAGTTGACACCACGAAAAACATTTTTAGGTCATAAAAAACTTTAAGCTATCCCATTTAATAAATTTTTGGTTTGAAAATTTTAAAATCAAAAAAAGGGGCCAAATCCTGGGGGTCCACTTATAATGGATCGCACTGTACATGAAATGGGGGGAGTGCCAAATGGCACTCACTAGTACTAAAACTTTATATTAGCCTTTATAGATAGTTTTAAAAAATTTAAAAACATCTTTTGCAGCTTTTACAAATAATTGCTATTCTGCCATTTTCCTCCTTAATCAATTAATTTAAATCTTTTTGTAGGTATAAAGGATCTAAAGCCCATTGTTAAATTGACAGTGAAGCTCCTAATTAGATATCTACTGTTTCATTTGAAACAAAGGAGTTAGTAAATAAAGATAATTGACAATAATATGAACTGACTTAATTATAACTTCACAGAAGCACAAATATAGTTAGATAGGTAAAAAGGATCAGGGTCAGATTGAAGTAAAGTTTTCTTTAAGTGTAAAAATGTTAAATAACTAGGGAAAAATATATAGTGCCCAATTAAAGTGTATGCTTGAGATCCATCTTAAATTTAATTTCTATTTACTGTTTGATGACTGAGGAATAATGTCTATTTTTTCTAGTAAAGTTTTTGAATTTAAAATAAGTTCTATTTTAAATATTATTTTTGATTTTGGGATTCATTTTTGCATATTTCTTTCCAGGAAACCTTTGGTAAAAGCGATGATTTGATACACATTAAAAATCCGTATATCCTAAATATTTTTTTTATAAACTGTATTCCTGTCTTAAAAGATGTTAATAAAGAATCAATTAAAAAATGTATACAAATAAAAAACATTCTAATGTTCATACTGAATTTAGTTTTCAGCCTGTAAGCGAGCGTAAAGTTTCCAACACTATTTCATGTATAAATTCAAATGGTACTGATGGCATAGATATTAAAATGATGTCCTTAATTACTCTTTTTTTTTGTTCCACAAATAATATTTCTTATAAATCAGAGTCTATCTACAAATATATTTTCTTCAATATGGAAAAAAGCTATTATAATACCAATTTCTAAAGTAAGTGATCCCAGAGAACCGGCTCATTTTCGACCAATTAGTATTCTCTGTACTATTTCGAAGGTACTGGAAAAAATTATGTATGAGCAAATTAATCAACATATAAAACCATGTAAAATACTGCCATCTACCCAATCTGGATTTCGTGGTTTGTTGGAAAGTTAGCTTGAGGGAAGAAGTCAGTGTATTTTTTCATTGTCCAAAGAACCGTCTGAATTTTTAATTACTAATAAGGAAGTTCCACAAGGTAGTATATTGGGACTTCTTCTTTTTTCCTTATATACGGCCGACTTTCCAAGCCATTTACAGTACTGCTTATCACATCAGTATGCCGATGATACGCAGTTATACGTTTCATTTAATCAAGATAATATAAATCAAATATCAGAAAATATAAATTCTGACCTAAAAATTATATCATAGTTTTTATCGGCACACGGATTGATATTAAATGATGCAAAGACTAAAATGCTCATGTTTGGAAAGAATAAATAACTATTCTCTAATTATAACAATTTTAATAACATTGTTGATGGAATTCTACTAGCACCTTCAGCTATAACTAAAAATTTAGGATTTAATATCGACGCAAAGTTGCGCTTTGATCAGCATGTTTCTGAGCTGGTTCAAAAATTGTTGTATAAATATAAGGAAAACTTTAATAAAGATATTAAATTAAGATTGTCGGATTCTTGGTACTTTCAACTTTGTCAAACGGATTTGCGGTATATTGGCCTATGTTGACTGTGTGACGCGTGTACTGCTATAACATACGAAAATTTGATCACATAACTCCTGCTTTTCATAATTCGGGATGGCTCAACCTTGATGAACGATATATATCAAACATAACAAAAATAGTCTTTACAATTTCAAAATCTCAGTAACCTCAGCATCTGGCTAATAAACTCATTAAAAGTAGTGATCTGCACGGACGAATGACTAGAAATCGCAGTATGTATACTGTTCCTAAACATAAAACCTCATTTTTTCAGTATTCTTTTTCATTTAATGCAGTTAAGCATTATAACAAATCATTTGACGATATCAAAAACTGCTCTTCTACGTTCACTTAAAAAAAAACTAAAGCTTTATCTAAGGAATGCGAGAGCTAGCATTGCCTTTTTTACTAAAGGTTGTTTTTCCCTTTAAATATGTTTTATTTCATGCTCATTATTTTTTTTATTTTCTTTTTACTTTGCACTCCAATTCTTAAATTACTAATAAAAATTTTATTTATATATATATAATTTTATGTATATATATAAACCATTAGATGTTTATATATTATTTTTATGTGTTATAATACATTGATTATATATATTGATATATATATATATTTTAAATTTAATATTATATATTTATATATATATATATATATAAGTATAAATTTATTTTTATTGATTTTAAATAATATATAAAAAAGTTCCAATTTATTTGTTTTATTAACAAGAAATACCGAAAACATATAATAAACTTGAGTTGTTTGCATCATTTTGCCAGATATGTTTAGAACCAAGCCAGACTCTTACTGAAAAGAAACGTACAAGAGATAGAACTTAATTTGTTTAAAACTGTAATTTTCCTAAAACCTTTTTGTAATGCCGGTTTTTTGAAACAAGAAACAAAATATCAAAAAGAATATATCATTTGAAAGGTCGTTAGGATTTTCTTAGGATACTTTCAAAGGATAAAGTAAGAAATTACATAATAAAAGGTGTTTTCGTTAAAACACGAGATGGTTGGGAACCGTACTTCTCGTATCTTAACGTAGCATCGCTTTGCTCTCGCTCGGCAATTTCTCTCAATAATACCGATACCGTTCTAGGGCGAAAGGTGGGCAGACATTTGCCGATGCAGCTTCTAACAAAATTGGTGCTATAAATAATAAAAATGTTTATTTACATTTTCTTTTCTAAATTTTAGTTACAGGAACATAAGTAATTTTCGAATGTATAGAAACAAAACGAAATAAAGCTTTATTTATTAGTCAACGAATATTGCATAGAATATACCACATAAAATTTAAAACGTGCTGATTTGCAGTAAAACAACGCTGCTTCAGACGTATAATATTCTGATTGTGTGGTTAATAAACGTTTAGAAACGGATCAAAATGTGTCGACTGAGTTTAAAAAGCATAATAATATATTTATACGAGGGAGGCTATTCATATTTTAAGCCTAATAATAAGAAACAGTAATTTGTTATTGAAAATGATTTTATTGTTATTCATAATATTCTTCTTTATGACATACGTGGTGTCCACGAGGTTACTTTCCGGCTGCTATTTTTGTTTTTCTCTATCGATATTAACAAAATTTGGTAGGGTTACTATTAGAACAAGACATCATTTTTGTGCATATGTGACAAGCTTTTTTGACTACCAGCTTCTCCAGAAACGACTAAAAATTTTGATTTTTAAATGGGACATCCTGATTTTCTTTGTCTAATAATAAAATACAGTAATTTGTTATTGAAAACGAATTTATTGTTTTTCATAATATTCTTCTTTATGATATACCGAATGCCCACGAGGTTACTTTCCGGCTGCTATTTTTGTATTTCTTTATCGATATTAACAAAAGTTGATAGGGTTATTATTATAACAAGACGTCATTTTTGTGCATATATGACAAGCGTTTCCGACTACCGGCTTCTCCAGAAAAGACTGGAAATTTTGATTTTTAAATTGGACACTCTGTATTTTTTTGTTTGTTGCATTCTACAAAAAGATATTAAAAAATGGCAGCTGGAAAGTAATCTCTTGAGTACCCTGTATACTCGATGATCCGGAAGGTGACCCACCTTCTTTTTTGCGGGATAAAAAAAAACTAAACTTTGGGTTATCATATATTGTCAAAATTAAAGTTTTTGAAAGGTGTCGTGACTTTCGGTAACTTCCGGTTTCGTAGGAAATGACCTCAACTTCCGATTTTTAAATGAATATTTTACATTTTTGAATTCCTGTAAACATTCTGCGTCCAAAAGTATTCTCTATATCAAGTTTGACAACTTTAATTTTTTTTCCATTTTTTTTCGCTTTAGGTCTTGTCAATGCATTAAATGTGAATTTTTATTTATTTTTTAAGTTGAAAATAATCTTTGTAGGCTTAGCTTATCAAATAACAAGGTAAACACATATCATCCCATTTAAAAAATTGATTATTTTTGTTTTACAATTTTTTAAACGCAATAAAATTAAGCGTAAAGTATTTACGGGATATTATTTATTTTTATTAAATTATTTGGAATCTAAATATTACTTTTTAATTTGGTTTTTTAAAGCTGTCATTATTTGACATATGGGGTGCCTGTTCGACGAAGAATGTTTCCAGAAATTAAAAAAATATAAAAATATATAGAGTGTCTCATTTAGAAATCGGCCGTTTCCGATGAAACCGAATGTCACGTGGCTTGTCAAAAAACGTCAAATTTGACATTATATAACTTTCCCCAATTTTATTTTTCTATCCTAAAAATTGCAGAAAAAGGGGGTAAGTCAAGCTCCTGAATCACCCGGTGTATCTCAAAGACATGCCGAAAAAAAGAAAATTTGTAGTTATTTAGTGCCCAATAGAGCATTTCTTAAACCTTAGTTTGCAACAATCGACAGGAGCATCTTTTTAAGATTTTGTCAAATTATGTAAGATCTAATGAGAAGAAATCTTTTTTACCGCTGAATTTTCATGCAATATTTTGTACATGCTGTCGGAACTAATGTCTAAGGTTGTCCCAGTCTCACAGTATGTTACATGACGGTCTTGTGTTAGTTTTTGCACAGCATTTACGTTTTCTGACGCAACAACTGATTTTAGACGATCTCACTAGTTTTGTTGGTGAGCGAATAGCGACCATAATTTAATTTGGTATACCAGCACTTCACAGTGAAAAAAGATAGGGTTTCATCGCCAAAAGTGGAAGTAACTTGATCGATACACTCTTGTCTTGATAATCCATTCCGAAAGTCGTAATAAATAATTGCGGAGATACAATTTTCCAATGACTGTAAACAACACAAATCGCGCTCAAATAACAAAATGTTCTGAAAAAGGCTATGGTCAAAAACGTCCGACTTTCTAGTGGAGACATCAGATGGCACCTGACAACACTCACCAGGGCTCAAAATATAAGAAATGCCTCTTCTAATGTAGATAGTGCCGTATAATAATGCAAATGCAGTTTTGTATTTTTTACTCACAAATATATCTTTAAATCTTGAAGTAGTTGTACAACTGTAAAATATGACAGGCTGTTATAAAACAGACAGAGAGGCGTCCTCCTGGCCCCACTGGGCTACCCCACTGCCAATATCATAATATTATGTATCACAGTATGCTCAAATTAGTTTTACCCAACTTTAATTAAGAACTTGGAAAGTTGTTACGTCTAAGGGTTGACATTTAGGGAGCGAAAACTAATTTGTAATATATAATATTCTTTAGAAATTAAAACATCTCAAATATAGAGAGACACATATGGTTATAAGAAATAGTACAGGATATTTTTATATTTATTTAAATTACATAAAAAAGATAAACTGTTTTAGAAAAATATTTCTTATTTTATGTTACACAATGACCATGTATATTTTTAACTTGAAATTAAATCGCACTATTTATTTTTAAAAGAATGTTATTTTAAATATACTATTTAATCAACTCATTTGCATAAAACATAAAATCTTATAGAGTAAATATTATTATATTAAAAATAAAACTCCTAAAGATTTAAAAATATTGTTTAATTCCCGGGTAACACTGAAAAAAATTTATAAATCCATTATCTCCAAAACATTCGCATTTCTGGTCTTTCTTACCAGGGCTTCGTTGCATCTATAACATGTAAAATAAACTGGGATTTTCCTCTTCTACATTTGGTTTTACAGATTTTTTGCTTCCAATATTTATAAGTTTAAAACACTTAAAAATTACTACACCTATGTGCGTAGCCACGTCTAATTCTGTAAACTTACAAAAATTACGTCCCTGTCGGCTCAATCAGTTTGGAAGAGACCCTAAAAGCAGGTGACTACTTTGCAGAATAATACTTCAAAATTGGGCCCACTAAACTAGGAAAAAGTTTTTTTTTAAGAAAAACTTGCCAAAAAACATTGTCTTTGCCATTAGATCAGTGAAGTTAAACAGCGAGTCTGAGAGAATGCCATGTGGTATTGTGTGTGGTTTTGATTTCTTGTTAAACTGCAGATCCTGCCTGGATGACATTAACTAGATATTAATTAATAAAACCTCTCGTAGATTAAAAAAAAATCAGAATATATATTTTTTTTAATGCAATAGTAGCTAAATACTACATATTTTATTAAATACATAAAGACGAGAATTTATGCCCATTAAAATGATTACAGAATATAAAATTAACGTTAAGTTTGGAAAGTTATTAAATTGGATCTGCCAATTCTTTTAGTAATATAAGACAGTGGATTTTTAAATAAAATTTTTAAAGAAATAAATAAGTAAATAGGAAGTCTTGCGCCCTTTTAACATTCAGGAAGCTTAATATTGGTGACCTAGTTTGAAATACATTGATTTCTTACTATCTAACTATGCCACAAAGGTATACGAAACAGATATAAAGTAAGACAACCTGTTAACCGTTTAAGTAGGATAAATAAAATTTAAAGCATAACAAAGAAATTCATTTTTTTGATGTGGGTGATAGTTGAACAAAAAAAAATAGAATTGTGAGGTATGATTTAAAAAAGCTTCTGTTAGAGATTTCATTTAAACGTATTTAAGTATATTGTAAATTGGTTATCAAGATATAGCTTAAAAATTGAATGGTCTCCCACCAATATCCTATGTCTTTAAAAGTTAGTGAGTATTATCAGAGTTAATAGTTGCTAGGTCATATATAACACACAAACTGCCCTTTTTTAGTCTTGTACTTGCTTAAAAAAATGTTTTTTGGTTTACTTTTGTTAACTTACAAGACCATGAAATTTTACAATCGTGAGTAGTGAAAATATGTGCTGTAGAACGCGTCTATATTACATTGCTTAGATATAAATGAAGTAGTTCTATCCCCATTCGGGATTATGTCGGCAATGCAGCGTTGACAACAGGATATATTCTCTTAGAGATTTAAATTCAGGTTGTTTTAAGCAATTTCAAACCATCTAACTTACAATGTTTAAAATTTCCCAGTGTAAAATATCGGGTGTGAATATAACTGTAAAAGGCAGAAAACCATACAGATTTTAATGGGTGGACGAAATGTAGGAAACTCCGTAGGCAAAATATTAGTTGTTGGCAAAAAATTCAATTTCAGTCCCACCCTGTACTGACTGTCCTGAAAAATTAAAACTTTAAGCTTAAAAGGAACGTAGCCTTCCGCTTTCCAAAAAGTTAGTGAAGACAAATATTAGCATAACCGTTTTAAGCATTTGCGAAAACGTTCCGGTTTTAAATGACAGATTAATAGGTACACAAATCCCAACAATTATACATAACCCTGGTTTTTATTTAGTTTCATGGCAATTTGTAATTAAACATTTATGTGTTGTAAAAAATGAAAGATACAAATTATTAAAACCACCATTCAGTAATATAATATTTGAGTCCAAAGAAACGCTCTTCAGTATTTTTTAGCACTAAATTCCATAAAATTATTTTTTTATTTTGCATATTGCATACAGTCAGTATATTTTAGAAAAAAAGCAGTGGTACTTACGATAGCTTAAAATACCAAAAAGTTTATTAAAAATAAATCACCCAGAACCAGTAACTTGGTAGAGGCCAACAAGAGCCTAATCCTTTTGAGATCTAGGATATCTAGCATTTCCTTTAAGAAAGTACTGGCCAAATGGCTTGAGGGTATTCTAGTCTAGAGGCATGAATTTCAAGCGTTTTTTTAAACCTGATTAAAAAACCCGCGTTTAAAGGTTCAGGTTAAGTTACAAGTAGTCTAATAGGTAGAACAGTACATATTACTTACTTTTCTTTAATCAACGACTTCGGTTGCATATATCGGGCCTTCTTCTACCTTAAATTAAATATTTAACAAATTTCTCTTTGAAAGACGAGCTTTTCTTCCTTCTTATGGGGCGCTTAAAGCTCAAAACTCAGAATTTTTAATTCTAGCCTCATTGCGCCAAACCACAACTTTAGCTAACACTTTTAAAATAACTTTAATTTCGAGAAATTTTTTTAAGGATTTACTATCTAAACTATCGAAATATAAAAAAAATTATATTGATAATCACAATAATTTAGTTAAATTGATATTTATGTGTAAATATATTTCTTGAAAATACTTTACATTTTGGTCATTTAGTTGGGTTATTTTTATGCAACTATCATAAATATATTCATAAAATATAAAAATAAAAAACATCTGTTTCCTAGGGGAAATATCTTTTTTAGTGAAGCGATATTTAGAACCATTCATAAAAATGTGACAAGCAACTTTTCGTATAAAGTATAGCGCTTGCGGACAAAAAATAAAACTCCATATAATATTTATTCTGAGCGTATAAGAAAAAGAACACGTTTGCTAACCGGTTAACATGCTTCGTATTCTTTCAGTTCCACAAAGTAAATAATGCTTGTAATTATAACAAATGACTTTAGGTTTTTTCGTGTGTTCTTTTCTGGTAATTTTGTGCCATTTAGTAAGTTGTTTTTCTTTTATAAATGTAACTTTAACATTTTAACAACGACTTCTCCAACCACAGCGTTACGACCTACCCAATAAAAAACATACCAGGGGCACTTTTTATATTTTAAGCCTTATAATAAAAACAAAATTTGTCATCGAAAATAACTTAATTTTTTTTAACTCTCGTTTATAATCTGTACACTTTTGCGTGCGTTCGAGCCACTTATCAATTTTTTTAAATTTCGCCTGAGATACCTCCAAAATATGGTTTTTAAATTCATAAACGGCTTTTTCTGTCGACAACAATTGTTGTCAATGTATTGTTGACGGTAAAATATTTGACTTTCATTGTCTTTATTTGTTAACCAATACACAACCTCTCGGTTAGTGATGTATCTTTTCAAATGAAAACTAAAAACTGATCTTAAAAACTACGACTTATATACTATCTGTTGTTCACCAAAGCTTGACCGATTTTTTTATCCCTAACTTCCACGTTTCACCTCGTTCCGTAATTTTTTGTGTTCTTTAACTCTAATTTTGAGTGGTATTTCTGTTTCCCCGATGAATACCTCACCACATTCACACGGGATTTGGTAGATACAGTCATTATTTGAAACATTGTTGTCCGGTCTCGTCTTAGTAAGAATACTTCTTAGAGTGGTTTACTTGTCGATTGTTTCCTTAATCAGTCTGTCACTGTGGCTGTTCTGCTTAAGATCCCTAGTCATATTACTTATTTTATCTTGCAGGGATTCCTTACTGTTACATAAGGTCACTGCAGGGTTATATAGAGTACGTATGACCCCCTGTTTCGTGCCTTTAGAGTAATTAGAATTGTGGTGTAAATATTGTCTAGCGTGGGTAGGTTTTTTGTATACCGAGGTTTGTATATGTCCATTATATCGTTTGACTAGAGCGTCGAGAAAAGGTATGGCCAAATTTTGCTCCGCATACAATGGTCGGAAGCAACAATTATTCATAAAGAAACTTCACTGGAAACATTTTTTAATAGCTAAAATAATTGTAAACAACCAAAATGTATTTAGCAAGACTATTATCAACATTCCGAATATCTGACAGCCGGTGCTAAACCGTGAAAAATCAGTCAAGCTTTGGCGAATCAATTTTTAGTTAGTTTTACTTGAAAACGGTTGAAGATACATCACTAACCGAAACGTTGTGTATCAGCTGACAAATAAAGACAACTGAAGTCCAAGATTTTAGTGTTATCGGAACTTTTATTTCGTTTGGTTTATCTTGAAATGCCCACACAGTCTACTTCTAGTTAGTTTCACACTCATAAGAGTAAATCCATGATTCTTTTCTTGTTACAATCTTATACACGTCTTTTAAAGCACCGCCATTGTATTTTTTAAGCATTTGTATGCACCGAAAACAAAATTTTTCACAGAAAAAATGTCACTTAAGATTTTATATGTGCTAGTAAAATGAATGCCTAAGGTTGCCTTAGTCTCACAATATGTTCCATGACCATCTTGCATTATTAGTTGCACAGCCTCAATGTTTTCTGACACAACAACTGATTTTGGATTACCTTTACTTACTTACTATTTCACAGTGGCAAAAGGATCGGGCTTCATCGCCAAAAGTGGAAGTAAGTTGATCGGTGCACTCGTGTCGTGATAATCTACGTCAGGAGTCGTAATAAATCATTGCACATAAATTTTTACAAGGTAGTTCCACTTTTTTTGCTGAGAAACTAGTTTTAGGTGACCGTTAACAACATACGTCGCACCCAAATAACAAAATGTTTAAAAAGGTAAAAATGTCAAACTTTCTGATAAAAACGTCAGATGACGCCTGAAAACACTGTGTGTGTGTGTCAAGACTCAAAATATATTTAGTGCCTTATTGTTCCAAAGGATTCTCATTCACTAAAAACTACACCAAATGTCAAAAGGCATTTTTAATAAAAAACCTAGGTTAAGAAAGTAAGGAAAAATTCGTACAAAAAAGGATCTTGGTGAACCTACCCGTAAAGGGAAATTAATTAGATCCAATCAGCTGGCATAAATCTTGTGAATCCTGACAAATAGCAGGGTTATTTTCTAATCAGCTGATTTATAAATGTATACCTACGCTAAGAATAAATCGTTTGCGTTTGCCTTGATAAAAATATTACATTTTTGTATGCTTAAACGAAATTTAATACCATTTTAAAAAACGAGGTAAATATAATTGGGTCAAAATGAACTCGAAGAGCAAAGAAATTAAAGTTCAGTTATAAAATATCTCACTTCGCCCGTTTAGTAATTGAACACGGAACTTGTAGACCTGACGGCACTAAACGAACAGATATTTGGATCTGGCGTTACTAGTTAGCTAATTGGCAAAAACAGCCAAAGTCTAACTATAGCACTTAACTTTTTTTAAATTTTAAATCATTAAATGTCAATTAAATTCAGTTTTTGTGTTTTAAGTGGACGGATTTAAATTATAATTGGCATTCGCAAAATTTATATTTATAAAACAAATATGTTTACATAGGTATAAAAGGTAAAAAGTAATAATTCAATAATAAATGTTACGTTGTGCGTCCTAAGTAAATATTTTTTGCTCAAACAGACCTTTTATTTTGGTCACGGTGGGCGTATATATAATTTATTTATTTACCCATGTATCCTTGTAAATATTTAAAAATTATGTGGCGATTTATGAAATATTTAAAATGTCTTTAAATTTATAAACGGGGTAAACCAAAAGTTTTTGCCATTAACCATAAAAAATAAAACTTTTGGTTTGGAATAATATAATTGGTCCAATTAACCAACATTTGGATAATATAAATTACTGAATAAAGTTAACATTTTGAAAAAAAAATATCCTATTCTCCGAATATTTTTAATAGGCCATTAAAGTTGGCAAAATTATATACTTAAGCTCTGTATATCATAAATACTATACTTTTATTTATAAAAGTTTAATCATGTTTGTAATTTGTTTTTTTTTTTTAAATATATATGTTTTTTATTTGGTGCTTTAAAAAAATGGTTTGTGCATTAGTGGAGGTCCACCCGATTTTGGCCATAAAAAATCGAAAAATAAAGATATTGACAGAAAAATCACAAAAAAAGTCGGTGTTAATTTAAGTTTAAAAATGAAAAAATGGTTTTTTTTCTAAGTTGTTTGTCAATAAAATTAATTTTAGCAATTTCTAGTGATTTGTTTTATATTCTATAAGTAATGACAAATAATTAAAAAATTATAATAAAAATATAAAATATAATTAATATTATTAAAACAAATAATTGAAATTTTTGATTTTTTTTAAATTATTTTATTTTTGATGAACATCCTAAAAAAGTGGAGCCGCGCTTCTAAAGAATTACCAAATGTTTAAGTGTTGTTCTTATTTTGTGTATTGTAAATATACATTTTATTTATTGGCCTATTTTGACTCTTGATTTTAAACGATATTGACTTTAATTATGGTTAAGCAGTGCATTTGACATCAGTTGTCAATTCAACGTAATAAGTAAGTTGCTAACTTGGTAAAACTCAATTTAAGCAAAATTGATTGAAGTTAAATTCATTAAAAATTTAATTTGGGTTTTTAAATGAATCAAACGAATAGAGCTGCTTTTAAAAATTAATATGTTTCAATCTAATATACTTACCCCACGTTAATATTTTTAATATAGACAAAATACCCAAAGATAAGCTAAACTTTTGTGTGGAATAGTAATTACATTTAAAATAAATATACCCATAATTTTATTAAAATAAAACTGATTGATTTTGTCTTAATATAAAATAAAAATACTGTGTCACAATATATTAAAATATGATTGACATTTTATTATAAAGTCTACATCCTTTTTTTTCTTCGGCAAATTAATATAATGTTGAAATCCGATAAGGTTGTATAGTGTAGTTCTAGTAGTTAAAGAGTAAATTAATCTACTTTTGAAGGTAGCTCATTTCTAAATTTCTGATGTGCATTATTAAGTTATCATGTTTTAGAAGTATATAAAATTTCTAAAAAAGTATTTTTATAACTGGTGAACTCTTGTCGTATACTTTTATGGTTTATTTTTATTTCAATTTTTTATATAATATTAATAAGAAAGCTAGTGTAAAAAAAATCTACTAAGGACCTAAAAGAAGACCCAGGTAAAGTCAAAACTTAGAAAAAAGTTTCAAATTTATTTAACTACACTCATACTTATTTTAAAATTTTAAATATAATTTTTTTAAATATTAAGATTAATTTAAATTTAAATATTTTATTTACGTGTAAACAAAGTTGGTTTAAAAACTTTAAATTAATTTAAAGAATTCTATCAAGACGTAAATAGAATATTTAGTATTTATTATACTTTATTTAAATCCTGTACGTAGGCATTTGCTTAAGACTGCATCTTCTAAATAATACCTTTTATTTTGCATTGCCTAATACACAATAAAAATAAATTCAATCTTACCCACAACGCTGTAAAATAAATACGCAATATAGCATCTGTCTTACCTGGCGCAGAGAAAGTGTTTTTTTCTCTAGTGAATTTCGCCTGCAAATTACTTTTTTAAATAATAAACCATTTTTACTTTTTTTGGGTATTTTTACTTTTTCTTGGCTATTGTCTCAATTTAAATTAATTTTTTCTCGTGTTCTCGACTCCTATAAATGTACCCGACGTAAATTAAAAATTAAAACCAACAATCCCATTCTATAATATCAAAGGGTAAAAAAACAATAACCGCAAGCACTTTAACACCCACCCTTTTAAAAAGTAAATTCTCAGAATTATTACGTTTAAAAAATTACACTAAATTATTATTTCTTTGTTTATACAGAGAATAATTAAAATGTTCTTTTCTTTTGTTTTTTTCTGAAAAGTATATCCCCTATATTATATACTTATTTATTGAAAGCGACTTAAATTAAAATAGAACTAATGAAAAAAAAGCTCATAGCCCACAAATTCTCTTTGGACGTCGGAATTTAAAAAATTATCAATTTTTTTCTATTCTGTTCTAACCTGTTCTATAAATAGAACAGGTTCTGACCCAAAAACAAGAAACAAAATAAAACATACCGTTGAAGTGAAATGCGAATCACACACAACGCTACGCGTTGTTACCTTATGCTCAGCGTTGCCTGGCTGCGCTGATCTGATAAAAAACGGTGTTTCATCGTGGCAAAAGTGGTGAGCAAGTTGCATGAGTAAATGCGAACTGTCTATCATTGAATTAAAAGTTTAAGGCCGCACTAGTTATAACGTAAGTCGTTTGAATGGTGAAAAAAATATTATTGTGGGATTTTGGGGGTGTCTTAAGTGACGAGTCCCGATCTGCTTAGGGTTGCATATTAGTAGGGCCATGGTCCACTGCTTTTTGTTGAAGAAGATATTTATCAGAACGTTATAGTGTGGGGCACCGTAACTTATGGCTCTAGGTCCTTCTATCCGTTGCGTTACGTCCAAGGAATTGAACAATCTCTTATAGAATACTTAGAACACTCCAAAATCCGCATGATAGTGCCCGAACACTCCTACCCAAATCAACAATGGACCAATTTGAAGCAGCTTAAATTATTTTTTGACCATGGCCTCCAAGCTCTCCTGATTCGCTTCCAACCGAATATGTATTGGTAAAAAAACTCTAGATTCACAACATTTGAGCGCTTATGTAGCCTAAAACCTATAACTTGCATATCAAAATATACAGTCTTAGATATGAAAATAGTATTTTAACAGATTTTGAACATTGTAGTGCTCCTAAGGTATACATTTTACAACTTAACAGCTTTGGTAACTTATTTTGTAACACTACCGCAGTCAAATATTCTAATGGTTCTTATGCTTTCTGCACTTATTTTTTATTTCCGCCCTTTAAAATTCCTCCTTTTTAGCTTCCACATTTTACTCATTTTTAATAAGATTTAATTAATTAAATAATTATTTAAAATAACGTCTTTGTCAGATTTCTTTAAATCAATTTAAAAAAATTTTACCTACTTGCTTACACACAGAAAATATCTTAAACTTAAAACCAATATTAATATTTCTAAAAAAAATATTTTAAATTTTAAATTAATATAAGTATAGTTAAATAAATTTTTAACTTTTTTTCTAAGTTACTTAACCTGGTTCTTTTTTTAGGTTCTTAATAGAGGCATTTTAAAAGAACCACCCCAAATGGTCTTAAATTTTCTTTACCATTAACAAGGCTTTTGTAATAACTGTGTACACTAGCTTTTTTAATAATATCATAAGAATTTTTTTAAATAGAAATAGCCCATAAAAGTATACGACAAGAGTTCCAATAAATTTACTCACACTACAGCAACCTCAAGGCTTAAAGTTATCACGTCTTCTAAATTTACCACTATTAAAATAAACATTTTTATTTAATTTACAAATATACAGTCTTAAAAATACATTTAAAAATTATTTGTAATATCCTTTGTCAGATTTAAAACCCACCTAATTCTTAGAGCTCTATTTTAAGAAATATTTATAGTCAATTAAAAATAATTAACTGCTCGGTGCAAATACCTTTTAAATGCTAACATATAACAAGGAAAGACTAGGCAGGCACAAGTGCGACAACGAATATTTAAAACACACTTTTAAAACATAACAACTTAAAAATGCACTGCAGAAACCAACATATAGGCTACCTCTTAGAAAAATATTAATTCACTCCTCAACTACTAGAATGACACTACACAACTTTACCGGATTTAAAAATTATAGTAATTTTCCGAAAAAAAAAATAGAATGTAGACTTTATAATAAATTGTCAATCATATTTTTACATATTATGACTCAATATTTAAATTAAATATAAAATTTAATAATAAGACAAAATCAATCAGTTTTATTTTAACAAATCTTGGGGTATTATGTATAAATTAAAAAAAACTTATACATTTTGCAACTTAACACCTCTGGAAACTCACTTTGTAACAATACATACAGTTAAAATGTTCTAATAGTTCCCATGCTTCCTGCACTTTCTATTTCGGTCCTTTAAAATCCCACCTTTTTAGATGCAACATTTCACGATTTTTTAACCTTATTAAAAATTACCTCACATTTCTCATTTTCTTTGTGTACAATTCCATGACAAAATTATTTTTTCTCCTATATTTTTCTTTGGAGATAAAAAGAAAACGTGACGTCCATAATAACCTACGCTTGTGTTAAGTGATTTTGTTGGTTGTTCGTTATTTTGTACATTTTTGTATTAGAAAATATACAATGTTGCAGTTTTTTTATTAAACCATTTTGTAAGTTATTATATATTTATGATTTCAATTTATACAAAGCTTTAAAATTTTAATATTTTTTTAAAGCTGTTTATTTACCAGGCAGTATTAAGTAGCTAAAAATCTTTAAAACACTAAAAGATATATTATAATTTTACTCTTTGTTGTTTACAGTCATGAAACGTGTTCAGCTTTTTTATAGGAGACAAACCTAAATAACCCATCCGTATAAAGTTCAAATTTTCACTTTCTTAAGTCAGAATTTTTAAAATACACTTTTATTACGTTATGAATTTTAAGATTAATGATAACAAAGTATTTTCTTACAATGTTTGTGCTTTTTCCTTTGAAATAAAAGCTTTATTTTGTGAATATACAGACTAAAAAACAAGAAAGATTATAAAATTAAAATAAAATATCATTTTACAGACATTTTAATGTTTGGCAAGAAGTAACAAAAGCCAGTCAGGGTGGAAATAAAATTTTAACATTGATTGTCTTTTATTAATAATTAACAAACATCAAAAATCTGCTAAATGTAATGACAATTTTATTATTTCAAGCAAGCAAGCTAGCAATAGGTATTCTTACTGCATATTGCTGAAAATATATTTTACTAAAAAAACCTTTATAAGCTGGCTGCTGTTCGGGTACCTCCAATATCTTGTTAATAAAGGTAGCAATAAATTAATTGTTTATGCGCCCATTTTTTATTTACTTTTAAAAATTTATTCTATTTACAGCTCAAAAATATAAACAACACATTACATTAAACATATTTATTTAAGAGGGTGGGATAAAGGCCTAAAAATCGATTTTTTTCTGTTTTTTCTTAAAGTTAAACATCTCAAAAATATATTTCCAAAATTTGAAGTCGATCAGAGCAAAAATCCCGAAGTTGATGACAACCAAAAATTTTAAAATGAAAAAAATAATAATTAGAAACGTTGGGGTAGTTTTAATGATACTTAGAGTAAATTCTAATGAATTTTGATTCCCAATAATTTTCAGCTAAAATAGAGTAATCACCGCAAATCGTTTATTTTCCACGATACCCTGGGAAAAGCTCCGTCATCGGCTTGTTTTTTTTTTTTTTTTACAAAAAATCTAGAGAATGTTGTTGAAATCATATTTAATAATGTACAAAAGGTTTAAATAAATTTGCTCGGGCCATAGTATTAAAAAAATCATAAAGAAAAATTTTTTTACTATTTAGCCTTTACCCCCGCCCTTAACATTTTTTTTGTAAATAATTAAAAATTACATAATGAAAATAATTTATCAAAAAGTAATTTTGGCTTAATAAAACAACCAAAATTTCTTTAATATGCCATTCCGTTTATTTACGAAATAGCTAAATTTTTCTTGCAAGGAATAAAGTTTGTCAAATTTGGATTTGTCAGATATGAAAAGAGAAC
>JAHBCN010003447.1:181140-191140 GCA_019359885.1 Listronotus oregonensis | reverse complement strand
CAATTTAAGAGGGTTACTGAGTAGAAATCCTACACAGTAGTTTGCCATTGCCTTCTGTGAGGTAACGAGCTATAAAAAAGTCCAATAGACAATTTCGAAAAAAGTAAAAAAGACACGTTTTCTTATTTTTTTTAAATTGACTAATAAATATTAATTTTTTACTTTATAATGAGTGACCAATCGATTCAATAATTTATAATTTTTGTATGTTCTTTCACGCTTAAAACGAGCAAATTAAAAAATAGGAATTCTGCAGTTACTCTAAATATGTAAATCTGTTTTTCTACGAGTTATATTAAGAATTTTACAATTAAAATGTAGGTATTCATGGCAAGAAAGACCATTTTCATAAAATACTGTTAAACATTAACAGTTGTCCTATCAGTACTTTTCTTAATTTATACTTGCACTTTAAACATTTTTAAATATTTTAAATGTTAACATGTTATGTTTTTCGTGCCACCCAAGTTTTTTATCAAAAAATGACTTTGGTTTTTACAAATTAACATTTGTATTGTATTGTATTGTAATAAATGGGGTCATTCAGCTCAACATAACCTTACTCCCACTTCTACCTAGGAAGATCTTTTGTGGATAACTTGTACCAGTTGATCCCCTCAATTCCCCAACTTTTTGCGAAGGTGGAAGTGTTTCGGGGGTCAAGTTTTTTATTATCTTCGTCAGTCAACAATGCTCCATTTAAACATTTTAGCCTTTGGCATGTTAAAGTAACTCCGTTGTTTATAGCAGTTGATTAAGAGATTTTCGGCATTCCCAGGCGAGCCTTGAGTCAAAGCAGCTTAAGGCTAAGGACCTAAGGGGCCCTGACAGTCCAATAGGGTGTAGATACTTGCTCCCCGTCGACCTTTTTTGGCACATTTACATAGATATTGATTGCATATATTTCAGATTGGAAAATTTAAAATATTTTCCTAGAGACTTTGCGAGTCTATATTTGGGCCGTACACTTCTGCCCCAACTCCTTCTTCCATTTTGGATCTTTCTGTATACCAGAGCAGCGAGCCATGTTCAATTATGCAACTATTGTCTAGTTGGTTACATAAAAAATATAATCTTTAATCATTTTTATCAACGGAAAAAAGACTCTGGTTTTTACAAATCAGCATTATTGCTCACTGAATTTCGTATACCATATATATTTTTATCTAAACAAATTATATTGATACTTACTTATGTTAAAAAGAAAATTTCCTGATAACTGAACAGCACCATAAGTTGATTACAAAATTAAGTGCTGTTGCTCTAACGCTTAATTACATTGAAAGGTATGGGCTGATGAGAAACCTTTTAGAATATTAATGATGTAATGTGATTTTTAGGAAAATGAAAATGTATTAGCTTTCTACAAAATTATATTTTATGTGATGAATTTAATTAAACTACGAAGCACGGTCTTCCCCAATACTGCTTGTTATTTTTAAGTTGTAATACAAAGTGAATTAAAAGAAAATAGCAATATTTTAGATACGCACGTAGAGACCCAAAACAAACAAGTTCCTATAAATATGGGTCTGTTTCTAAACCCTAACAAAACAAAATAGGAAGTAACATTAATTAAATGTCTTTTGTAACAAAACTACATAAATAATTAAAATTATTACGTATCCCTATAGATGTTCGCTCATTTGGGAATGGCTTGGATTGCTTTACAGATACATTTATTCATACCTGTATAGACTTGTAAAGATAAAAAATATTTCATTTTTTTAAAGAAATAATACTTATCTTTTTTACAGAATAACAAAATAAATACAAAAAATGTAGTTTGTATAAATTCGACATCTGTGTGCTGTAAAGGTTGAGCATACTTAGCACGGTGACGCGGTTGGTTTTATTAGCTAAATTTGTCTTTACTTGAAAATTTGCTTGCGAGAGACCATTATATTTTGGAAGCCTAAGATAGATACGTGTTAGCTAAATCTCAATCTCAATCAGAAGTTTTTGAAAGCGAATGGTTACTTTTAAGTTTTAAAAATGATGTGATCTTTTTAAAGACATTTGGTATTCCAAAACTTTCTTAGAATGAATGTCAAAAACCAGGTATTTTTAATGTTGCAGTCTACCACTATTCCAAAAAAGAAACTAAAATTTTAGTGGGCAGGATTTCTGCTTAAATACTAATTAAAACGCTTAGATATTTATTCCTAAGTAAACAGTTCTTTTTTTTCCTCTCTAGGAGCCGTCTTGATTCACTACCGGAGGCAGCGCAGCCTCTTGGGCTTTTTGTGCCTAATCTCCCATTATCTTTTATACCAATCCCCAGATTAGTCTTGTTCCTTCTACAAGTCTGTATAACCCCGAGACTGGTTGGTTGATATATTCCTGTGGGCTCATTTCCGGTTGCCCAAATAATGCCTGTCTTTTGTGGTTCAATGCTTCAAATTCGCACAGGATATGGTAGGCTGTTTGTTCCCCCTCGTCGCACATTCTGCAACTTGGGTCCCCATTGTATGAGCCTATCTTGTGTAGGTGTCCTCTTAGGTTATCGTGCCCTGTTAGTAACCCTACTGTTATGCGAAGTCTTTTCCTACTTTGTCTAAGTAGTTCTTCCTTCGTCCTATTGGATGGGCCCCTTTTTCTATGTCTAATTCTACTGAGGTTTCCCCAGTATTCCTCGTGTTTGTTTTGGATTCATTCCCTGGTTTGCCCTCGTGCTGTGGTTTTGGTCACTCCAAGGGCAGGTTCTAATCCAAAGTATGGTGTGGATGATCCCTGTCTCGCAAGCTCATCCGCTTTGTCATTGCCTTCTATTCCCGAATGTCCTGGTACCCACAAGAGAGTTACTCTGTTGTCCCAGGACTTTCAGTTATTTTAAGCTTGGGGTTTACTAGTGCCCTCAGTGACATTTGGCTGTCTGTTATTATGCAGATCCGCTTGTTTCTATAAGCCCTCCTGCTATTTTCTTTTGCACAGTGCAGTTAAGCATATATTTCCGTTTGAAATACAGAACTACGTGTTTCTAGTAGACTGAAGTATTGTGAATTCCTAATTTCACTGTACACACCCGCTCTAGTTCCCTGCTCGGTTTTGAAACGATCCGTATACCAGATAATGTCTCCAACCGTACCTGGGAGATCGGGCTGCTGCCACTCACTTCGATCTGGACTTTTTACCTCGAAGTTTTTGTTAAATGAGTATTGGGGAATCATTTGGTCTGTTCTCTCGTCCAGGACGTTGCCGCCAACCTGACTTTTTATGTTGTTGTGTCCGAAACTAGCGTAGACACCAGTTGGTTTTTGTTGCAGTCGGAAGTAGCTTATTCTTGCCTCTCCCATCATTATTAGGTTAAGTGGTGGAAGGTCTAAGAGAAAAAAGTAAATAGTTAAAAGCGTTGCAATTTTCCTTGATCGCATGCTCGTCACAAAGAATTATTTTTGGGGAAAGTTGGGTGTTCATTGACTTTAGTGTTTTTTTATCTTTGGACAGTCCACGAATGCTTAAAATCTGGATATCTTAAGTAAAGTAAGAGGTAGGTTGTTAGGTGCATTAAATGGTTAGTGTTTTTATATATATATATATATATATATATATATATATATATATATATATATATATATATATATATATATATATATATATATATATATATATATATATATATATATATATATATATATATATATATGCAATTAAATTATGTTTTAAGCATTTTACCTTTTAATCTCGAGTATATAAGAGAGATTTTTACTCTATTTAAATTATTTGTTCATATTGTATAATGCAAAAGTCACTGCCAGGAAAACATAATTTGATTTTATACTGAAAGGTCATTAAAATAGTTAAAAGGCGAAAGTAAACCAAAAATACGCTTTTTGTTATAAGTATAAAATTTAATGGAATTTAGAAGCGTAACAAACACACTGCAAAGGAGATTTTCAGAAAAAGAGCGCTCATTCATAATAGAAAGAATAAATTTAAAAGTAAAATTGCATACAAACAAAATATACAAAGCACGTCCTATTCGCTGGTGATGTGGGTCAGACATTTCAGATTCTGAATTTATTTTAAAACAAAAGCAAACATTTTTACGTTGCGGCCAAGTTTCGTAAGATTTGTTGCATAGACTTTTTACAGTAAAATATGCATAATGCATATTTGCTAATTACATTAAATTACTTAAATTACTTAAATATTGATGCATTTTTTTTAATCTTTATTACAGTCCACAAGGGCTTAAATGGAGCCCAAGTACCAAGTATCGGGGTATTAACTACTATTTAATTATTCCCCTCGAACGTGAAACGTTTTTTGCGAGGTTTTACATATTTGCACTTTCTAAAAAAAGATATTTATTTATAAAAAGGTGTACTTACTACAAAATAAGGTGAATATCCATTTTAAAACACAGCACTGTTTTATTTTGCACACATCCCGTTTTCAAAACTATTTGGTACGCCTGCACTATGGTTGTCCTAAATGGATGTAACCGTCGTAAAAATCTTTTACGGTAAATTTGAGCTGCTAGATTAGCATTTTGGTTTGCCTCGCCGTAAATTAATAACATAGGTATCGGCATATTTTCCCGACTTAAAATCATTTTGACCTACAACAGACAAACAGATCGCCCCCAGTAGGCACAATGTACGACTACCCAAGGCTTTTGGGTAGCGCTTTTGCCAATTGTTTTTTATTTTTTTATTTGTAGATTAAAACATTTCAAACTTAGTTTATTTAATTATTTCCCTTATACTATAATTAAAATAGCCATATACAGGGTGTTGAAAAATGCACGGCAAAATTTCGGTAGTAATTTTCAATTTGCAACTAGAGTTAACTGTTCTTCTTCTTCTTCTCTGGAAGCCGTCTTGATTTACTACCGAAGGCAGCGCAGCCTTTTGGGCTTTTTGTGCCGAATCTGCCATTTTCCTTTTATGCCAATCCTCCCATTAGTTCTGTTCCTTCCACAAGTCTGTATAACCCCGAGGTTGATTGATATATTCCTGTGGGCTCATTTTCGGTTGCCCCAATGATGCCGGTCTTTTGTGACTCAACGCTTTACATTCGCACAGGATATGGTAGGCTGTTTCTTCCCCCTCGTCGCACATTCTGCAACTTGGGTTCCCATTGTATGAGCCTATCTTGTCTAGGTGTCCTCTTAAGTTATCGTGCCCTATTAGCACCCCAACTGTTATGCGAAGTATTTTTCTACTTTGTAAAAGTAGTTCTTCCTTTGTTCTTTTGGATGGACCCTTAATGAAACTATTTCCATCTCTTATTCTGTGATGCTGGATCAGTATTCCTCGTGTTTGTTTCGGATTTATTCCCTGGTTTGCTCTCGTGCCGTGGTTTTGGTCACTCCAAGGGCAGGTTCTGGTCCAAAGTATTGTGTGGATTATCCCTGTCTCGCTAGCACATCCGCTTTTTCGTTGCCTTCTATTCCCGAATGTCCTGGTCCTCCCAGGAATTTCACGTTTTTTTGACATTCCCATGTCACCTTGGACGTTACTTTGTGGTTTACTAGTGCCCCTAGTGAGCCTGGCTGTCTGTTAGTATGCAGATCCGCTTTTTTTATAAGTCCCCCTGTTATTTTCTTTTGCACAGTGCAGAGATACATCTTAATAGGATCCCGAGACTTGCACTGAATCAATTTTATTTTTTTCTCAAAAACGAAGCAGAAATTATTTGTAAAATAAATGCCAATGTCTTTATTAAACTATTACTTTTGGGACTTCAATAAACATATACATTTAACATTTTCTTAGTTATGCAAACAACTATATTATTTTATTATAAAAATCTCTCTTGGCTACTAGCCAAGATGAAATCGCTTTGGTCCTGGTCCCAGGGTATGCTTACACAGACAGATTCGATTGACCCTTATAAACTGGCAGATCGCCTGAAACAAAATAGAGGTATTAAAAAAACCCTTAACAATAAAATATCTTTAAACGTTTCGGTCGACTCTCTACCAACGTCTTCAAGAAAAAAATCTAAAAACTGTACTTAAACTAAAACAATACTTAAAATTAAAATTTTTAGATATTCTAAAATATTTTGTTATAAATGACATATTAATCTGTTGTGACAAGTAAATTTATTATTTTTAAAAATAAGAAGGGTGGTGAGTTTGGTGATTTTTAGTTTTTCTGAAATTACCTCATCATCAAGAAAAGGTAACCAAGTATTATTTAAATTAATTGTGATTAATTTAATTATTAATAATTTTGTATTTTATAAACAAGTTTCCTTTGTTAAAATAGTACAGGCAAATTTGTGGTTATTATAAAATGCATGTTGACAGATTTCTGATTTGTGCAATTTTGTGTTTTAATAAATATTTGATGTTCTTTTATGCGTGTGGCAAATGGTCTGGAAATTTCACCTACATAGCCGAAAAACATCGCCCATATAATACAAACAGAACCGTTTAGCAAATACAAAACTAAATTAAAAAAAGAAGAGGGATGAAAAGCAGAGAATGTACAAAAAACGCTGATAAATTTTTAATCGTGATGAAACTGCACGTCAAGAATATATTTTGTCTTTCTTTAAAAGAGCACTTACAAATAATATATGAAACAAATTTAAATGCAAATTTTCAAATAAACAAAGCGTGCAATGCTTGTTTATTTAAGCTAGTAAATAATGAACCTATGTTTGCTTTACGATAGTGTTTAGTAAATGTTTCTGTCGTTACCAACATACAAAATACTTTAACAGAGAATAGGCCAACAGCAGGATAGTCTGTTGGGATTTTACTGTGCAGTAAACTCTTCCAGAAAGTGTGTCTCTTTTAGGTTTAAGACGAGACAAGGGTTTTAGTTCACCATTTGAAAAAATCTAAAAAAGTCTGTTATTCATGTTTTAAAGTGGCTAAAGTTTAATTTAAACTTTGATTTACGGTAAAGAAAAACATATTAATCTCTTTGATGTAGTCGTATAAGCCTAATTTATTTTAAATTAGCTTTTCGCTCGCGTGGAGTACACGATCTTGTAGTAAGTAACAACATATTTATATTATCATCACTATATACTATATATATATATATATATATATATATATATATATATATATATATATATATATATATATATATATATATATATATATATATATATATATATATATATATATATATACATATTTATATATTTCTTGTTTCGTGGATATAGGATTTTTATTATTTGTTATTTAAGGAAACACATTATTTTGACGTTTCGCCCATTATAAGTATTGTGCTTTTTTAAAAACACATTTATTTTTGGTTATCAACCTTAAAATAGAAAAAGTTAACAATAGATTTTACATACATAAAAAACAAACAACAATACATACATGACTTTACAAGGATACTACAATAATTTAATATAAATTTTAAAACAATCTTTTAATAATCTTTTAAACACGAACCTCAAAAAAACGTCTTAGTAATCGGACATTGGAATTTTATTGGTACAAATAACTTGGAATATGTTATAGCTTGTGGCTCTTTTTTTATATAAATCATTTTCTTTATCAAAAGTTGTTGGGAATGATTTTCTTTAGTTAGAATTTCGGTGTTTTTAAATAAAATTTTTGTTTTAAATTTGCTTTATGTGTGTGTTAAGCACAAATATAGAAGCATTTTTCGTATATTTGTGCCTATTAGGTCTGCTATCAAAATATTGTGTTGTTTTACCTATGTATTTTTTTAATTTTAAAATACATAGGTAAAACAACACAATATCGTGATAGCAGACTCAATGGACAAAAATATACGAAAAATGCTTCTACAGCTTTACACAAACATGAAGCAAAAAAAAACTATCACCACAAAGTTTTGATCAAGGAAATGATTCATATAAAAAAGAGCCACAAGCTCTCAATAATCTAAATTGTTAATTTGTTAACCACCCAATACATTTAATATTTAAACCAACCTGTATACACAATTGTTAAATTGCTTTTATAAATAAAAACTAAGTAAAAAAACAACAAATAAAATTAAAAATGGTTTTCTTATAAATCTAAAATTTCTAATAATAAAAAATAAAATATAAAAAAAAATTATAACATAGTCCAAGTTATTTGTACCAATAAAATTTAAATAGTCCGATTAGCAATTTTTTTTAAGTTCGTAATTAAAAGATTGTGTTTAAATGTATATTAAATTATTGTAGGATTATTGTAAAGTCATAAATGTTTTGTTGTTTGTTTTTTTATATGTACGTAAAATTAACGTTAACTTTTTTTATTTTAAGATTGATAACCAAAAATAAATGTTTTTTTTTTAAAGCCCAATATAATGGGCGAAACGTCAAAATAATGTGTTTCCTCAAATAACAAATAATAAAAAAACTATATCCAAAAAACATATCATAAATAAATGGTTTAGGAATACTGAAAAAAATAATAATAAATAAATACAGGGTGAGTCGGGAGGAACGCACCAAACTCCAGGTAAGTATTGTACATGTGAAAATAATTTTAAAAAACTCATATATTCTTATTCGATTCTCATTTGTTTTCAAATTATAGCGTAATAAAAAGGTTTTAAATAGTTTACCGCTTCTTATCACAAATGCTGTAGGTACCGACTGTTTGGTCCGTTTTGTTGTTCTGACATGTGTTAGCGTCAGTATTATTGTGTTAATCCTGTTAATCATGTTAATTAAGGAAATTTTGTTTGTTTGCAATTACGCTATATTTTGAAAAGAAATGAGAATCGTATAAGAACATATGGGATTTTTAAATTATTTTTACGTGTACAATACACACCTGGAGTTTGGTGCGTTCCTCCCGACTATATATATTTTTATATATATATATATATATATATATATATATATATATATATATATATATATATATATATATATATATATATATATATATATATATATATATATATATATATATATATATATATATATATATATATATATATATATATATATATATATATATATATATATATATATATATATATATATGTACTATACATTTTCCTTTCTATACTATGTGTATTTAACATGAATATTTATTATGTTAATTTAAAAACCATGGATCTAAAAAAGGACGTTCTGATAAAATCGGTGTTAAACTAAAACACATGAATCGTAATAAAATATTGTACGGTCGTTTATTCATACCTCCATAACTGACGTCAGTTAAGCTTATAAACCCGAGAAAATTCTACGCTTTTGTGAAAGCTCGCGCTTGTAAAATTTAATAATGCCTACAAATTAAAACTTTACACCCTTATAAATGTTTCTAAAAATATGCAGAGCGTAATAAACTTAATTGTATTTTTATTTAATATGCAAAAATAAAATTGTATTACAAAAAAATCACACTTTTTTTTTTAAGAAACAGTATGATTCTAAAAAAGTGTCTAATTTAAATAAATAAATAATATTTAAGAAAAAAATCTTGTTAAAAAATTGTTCTTCCTTATTAAGCAAGTAGCAAAATTGTCTGTATCTTTGTCCTGATGTACAGTTGTATGTAAAAAAAGACGTACAAGAATTAAAGCGAGAGCCTTTCGTCATATTTGCGTAAAACCGGTTGATGTCAATGTTTGTCCTTTTGCGGTTATTGGATGATAAAGGTTATCGAAAATGTCATCCATTGGTGTGACATCAATAAAATAAAGAAAACAGATTTATATAAACGATATATTTCAAAAATCATAACAAAAAAAAAGTAAGCAAATATTAAACGTATAGAATTGTATCTAATATTTGGTCATATAACACAGTTTTTCTATAACTTTAGTTGATCTGTTAGGCATTGACTGAATTTAATTTGATACTATATCCCCATCAAGTTCCTTCCAGCAGTCTTACATTTTTCCCATAGTTCATTAGAATCATTTGTATATTTTTTTAACAATTATTTCCTAAACAGTTTCGATTTGATTTAAATCGGGATTATAAGGGGACCACGGCAGTACTTCTACATTATTCGATTGAAACCAATTCTTCACAGAATTTGCGGTGTGAACTGGACAATTGTCTTTTTGAAATTAAAATGATTGTTTGAATAAACTTGTTGAAC
>JAHBCN010003447.1:75071-181123 GCA_019359885.1 Listronotus oregonensis | reverse complement strand
GATACGGGGTGTAAATTTTTAAAATAAATCATTAATTATTAATATCTGCAATACCACTTTAGATATTTTAATAAAATTTGGCATACATGTACTATGTATCAAGAATCATTTTTTAGTGTACCATATTTTTTTTTATTTCCACCACTGGCGTTCGTACAAAATTTGACCTGCCTATTTTTGCAAATAAAAAAAAGTGGTACACTAAAAAATGCATGCATGATACATACTATATTTATGCCAAATTTCATTAAAATATCTAAAGCGGTATTACAAATATTAATAATAAATGATTTATTTTTAAAAAATTTACCACCCTGTATTTCAAAACTTAAGACGTTTAGTACATACGTTCATATGAAGTTTTCTTCTTAAAATGGGCCCAAAGATTGCCTCCTTAAATATTGAAGTACAATTAGAAAACACCCTGTATAATGTAAAAAAAATACCAAACATGATATTTTATTTCTCGTAAACAGTTGATTTTATCTATGTTAATCAGGAATACCTTTTTTTAGTTTAAGGTAAAAGCTATCCAAAAATAATATTGTTGAGCCTTTATTATACAGGGTGTTAAAAAAATGCTATTATTGTGTCAGAGCTAATCCATCCCTGGCAAAGTAACCATCATATTAAAAAATATAGGGCAGGCTCGTAGGAAAAAAGTTTATTAGAAAGTGTCAAAATTTTTTTGGTTTTGTATTAGATTTTGAGAGATTGCTCACATATTCTGGGACACCCTGTATAGCCTATTTAAATAATAAATCTAATATTCATAAATAAAAATATACACCACCAAAAAAAAATTGTACTTAAAACTAAATTACGTATCGCCAATCCCATATTACGTTCAGTTTACATAACATCGTAACGGATATAGCAAGGGAGTTTCGGAGGGAATATATATTCTCGTTACTGTCTGCGCTTACTTTTACTGCTTTCAAAATCCACCCCGAAATAATATATTTTAGCGTCAAAGTGGTAAAGTTACTTTCCCAAAGCATTCTTGTCAAGATTATTATATCTGGCATGTGTCACAGAAATTGCTTCTCACAGTAGCTTTATATTTTAAGCTTTTCCAGACAGTTATTATTTTTTTTTAAATAAATAAACACATGACCCTAAAGAAGCTATATTTTTATAAATTTAGAATTGACCTATATACAGGGTGATTCACGTTGAGTAACCTATTAAAAGTTCTGGAGAACCAAAAAAAAAGAACTTTTTAATATTTGGTATACGGCCAAAATAGGTGATAATCTACTTCTAAAAATGTTTTGGCCAGAGCAGCGTTGCCGGATCTACCCGAAACCAATGGCAACATTGTAATTTTAAATAGAAAATCCTATATTTTATTACATGTTCGGATGCTATAATAGCGATATATTTTACAGGGTGTCCCAAAAAATTTGCATTTTTACGGAAATCTAATAATAGTTAAAACTTTTTTTTTAATACTTTTTTTTTAAATCTTGGGACAGTCCACGAAGGCTGATGCCTAAGTACTAACGTACCGTGGGTGTCTTCAGTGTGGTGAAGGAAGTTTGCACAAGGGACTTAAATTTTTGGAGTTTGGGGAAGGAAAGGAAAATTTTGGGGCAGCGGGTTCCAAGTTTTGGGACTTGGGGATAGGAACGGAGAAAGGGGGAATTCGGGCCTCTCTAACTAACAAAAGGATGCATAAAAGTTGCACTCGGGGTGCTCTGTTGGACTCCGAGGGAATAAGGCCAATTCCTCTGAGCAAAGCCGTGAAAATACCTATAGAAGAGCGACAGATCCCCTACAGCTCGACGGTGGGCAAGAAGAGGAAGCCTTTCTGTGAGCGTTGGATCATTAATAAGACGAACGACTCTTCTTTGAATGGAAATCAGAATGCTAAGTGTTGTAGGGGACGCCATTCCCCAGACATAAGAACATATTCTAAAGAGGTCTGTTTTGGGGTACATACAGAGTGTACAGATTGGGAAGAGAAATATTTCTGGCTCGGAAGAAAAACCATTCTTTTGGAAGCTGCCGAAGCTATGGATGAAATGTGATTGTGCCAGTTGAGGTTATTCTCAAAAATAACGCCGACAAGATTAAACGACTCTTTGCTCTGCAGAACTTGGCCGCTCATATGTAAGGGATGAGCATTTGCAGACTTTTTTCGTGACAGCGAACATGACTGTGTTTTCAAGGCATTAAACTAAACAAGATTTTTGGCGCCCCAATCTAAGATAAGTTTGAGGTCTTGTGAAAGAGATATCTGCATTGACCTGCGCTTGTTTTCGAAATCAGAATTACACGGTGGCTTAAGAAATTGAATACTAGAGTGGAGGGTACTATCGTCAGCAAAACTATGAATGGGATTGATTGTGGAAGAGAGAAGATCGTTAATGTGTAGAAGAAACAGCGTGGGTGCCAGCACTGAGCCCTGGGGCACCCCAGCATTAATTTGGTAGAAGCTGGAGGAATGACCATCTACACTAACTGATATAAGAACGTCGATTAGAAAGGAAACTGGAAAACCAAGAACAAAGCTTAGGTGGAAGACCGTAAGAAGGAAGTTTGTTAAGAAGCCCATCATGCCAGACCTGATCGAAAGCTTTGGATATGTCAAGAGCAACGATCTGGGATTCACCAAGAAACTCAAGGGACTTGTTCCAGTTGTGTGAGACAAAGGAAAGAAGATCAGGGCACTGTAGGCCCTATTGTCTATCATGTAAGATTTTATGTTTTTCCAGATACTTTAAGATTTGGGAATTAATAAATTTTTCATTACTTTGTAAACAACTGAAAAAAGAGATATAGGTCTATAGTTAGAAGAGAGACTTTTGGATCCTTTTTTGGGGACAGGTTGCACACGTGCAGCTTTCCAACTCTCCGGGAAAATGCCCGTGTCGTAAGAGATTCGAAAGAGGCGAGTTAATATGGGTGCAAGCTCGGGAGCACATTTTTTTAAGACGATTGCTTGTATGCCATCCAGCCCAGACGATTTTTTAGTATTAAGAGAAGAAAGAATACGCTTGATCTGTTTGACTTTAAAAATTTTATCGGACATTTTATGAGAAACAGGGACAACTGTTGAAAGAGGAAGATTAATAGGAGGATCAAGCGTAGAATTGGCAGCAAATTGTTTGGCAAATACATGTATTTTATCTCATTTTTAAATAGACCAACAATTTACCTACAAAATGTACATACATGTTTCTATACCCATTTGGCACCGTCCTTTAAATACAAGCGATTTTTTTTTCATGTTTTTAAATACCATCCACAACAAAACCCCGGCTTAATTAACGATTTACCTAGGTAGGCCATGGAAGTTTTTATTTCAAATTGTCTTGACAACAATAGTTGTTGTCAAGTGTGGTTTGTTGTTGATGGTATTTAAATAACTGAAAAAAATTAAAATTTACTTGTATTTAATGAAGGGTGCCAGATGGATATAGAAATATGTATGGACATTTTGTAGGTAAATTGTTGGTTATTCAAAAATGGGATAAAATACAGCATGATGTATTTAAAAAATTGAGTTTTAACCATTATTAAATTTCGGTAAAGAAGCAGATTTTTGGGACACCCTGTAAAATATAACGCTATTCTCCCATGTAAATCTTTAAGGTACATGCATTGTCAAATCCCAAAAAAAATTCTACTATCCAGTTCGGTTAGGCACGTAAATATTAAACCTTTTTTGACATGGTGATGTTTCTAAAAAAACATAGTAATTAATTATTTTCTCAAAAACGCCAGGAGATAGTTATAGGTAGATGTTGACAAAAATTACTTAGAATTTTGTACAGGATCCGAATATGTAATAAAATATAGGGGTTCTATTTAAAATTACAATGTTGCTATTGGTTCCAGGTAGATCTGGCAACGCTGCACTGGCTAAAATTTTTTTAGAAGGTAGATTATCACCTTTTATGGTCGTATGCCAAATTTCAAAAAGTTCTTTTTTGGTTCCCTAGACTTTTAAGAGGACACTCAACAAGAATCACCCTGTAAATTAAAAGATTTAGAGTGTCTTTAAAATATATACATTTGTAGACGATATTAATGAAAATAAATTGCAGAATGCAATATGAAGAATAATTAAAACATATTAATTTTTAGGGTCAGCCCAGACCACAAAAATGTTACTAAAAGTGACCATAAAATTGGAAGTATTTTTACTAACTTTTTAATATATAAAAAAACTCTATTTTAAACATTGTACTTTCCCTTCTGGACATAAAATCGAATCACTGTACCGATCAAGGATCAACTCGTTGCATTACATAACATGATATGTGCTGCCCTTTAGATAATAATTAGGTACCACTTGGGCAGATAATTTGCCAATAAATTTTCATGTTATTTCTTGGTTTAGATTAATTTAATTTGCCCTATTTTTAATTGTTTCATTTATTTACTCTTGTGTAAGCCGTAAAAATGGCGCATATTTATACCAACTTCGAGTTAATGTACCTTGTAAGACCTAAAGCCATGTGACTTTTATTTAAAGTTTTTTTAATGAAAGCCCAAAAGCATTTCTAGTGACAAACACAATAAGTTAAGTGTATAAAAATCGGAGCAATGAAGCACAGATGCGCATAAAAGGACATAAGGACACTTTTTTGAAAATGTGTTATAATAGCTCAAGGTATGACGTTACTTTATTTTTTGTTACATAAAAATAGTGTCTAAAATTCTACATACTTTTTTTTATTACATACCCAAATTATTGTGTCAAACTTTTATTATTTTTTGTTTATTCGTAATATTTATTTAACTAAATAACATAGCGGTACAAAAATGGGGGAATTGGAGGTTGTTTGAGGCGAGAAATTCAAATTTGTCCATGCTTTTGATGTTGCTAGATACGGCAAACCCCACTTGTTTTAGATGGCATAACTTTTTTAAGCTTAATATATTGACCTGTTTATTAAAAAACTAGTTACTATAATTTCCTCTGCATTAAAAATGTATACCTCATTTAAGTATCTAGGAGCAACTGTTTTCAAGATAAACGCACTTTAAAGGACCCCACAATTTTCCTATGGAAGATAAGTCTTGGCCAATTGTTTTTAAACCTTGCAAAGTAATAGTTTTCAACACGCTGATTAAAAGTCTCCACGGGCACAAAACCCAAAAACTCTTTCAACCACCCCAAAATCACCCTTAAATCTCACTGGGGATTTGAGGATATTTGGGGACGATTTTGGGGGGTTAAGAGGGTTTTTGGGTTTTGTGCCCGTGCCAGTGTGCTGAGAATTATCACTATGCAAAGTTTAAAAACAATGTATCTTAAAAACAGTTTCTTCTAGAGACTTAAATAAGGTATACATTTTTAATGCAAAGGGAATTATAGTAACCTATTTTTTAATAAACAGGTCAATATACTAAGCTTAAAAAAATTATGCCATCCAAAACAAGTGGGGTAGGCCGTAGCTGGCGCCCTCTACTAGCAACATCAAAAGCATGGATGAATTTAAATTTCTCGCCTCAAATAAGTTGGCAATGTATGGGAAATGTTTTATTATTACGAAAAAAAGTTATTCTTCATTAAATGTTCTGCATATTCTGAAATCTAAAACGCAATCAACAGATATCAAATTTTATCAATCTTATACAAGGTATGTCAAAAATACGAATTTTGCTCAAAAGTAAAGTACATTTATATTTCACAATATCGAAAATTGTTATTATGAAAAGTTATTCGGAATTAAAAACCATGTTTTGTTATGCAACTATTTCTTTTTAATTATTTTTTTTTACAAATTTTGCTGCCATTTCTACCAAATTTTATAATACTTTCTACCAAATTTCGCTAAATACTGAATGTCACTGTCAAACATGTCTTGAGCATCCTAAATTACATGTGTAATTATTACTCGCTGACATATCTTGTCAAAGCATCCTACGTGTACAATAATTACAGTTAAATTTTCGTTCGTTCGTGTAAAGATTTTTTCGAGAAATAAAAAAAATACTATAAATTAATGCAACTGCATATCTAATCATAATTTTAAATACCGAACAACTCTTCGTAATAACTATTTTCGATATTGTGAAATATAAATGTACTTTACTCTTGACTGAAATTTATATTTTTTGACTTATCTTGTATAAGATTTAAAAAAAAAATAATAATTGTATTTTACTTTTTAGAACTTGCAGAATTTTTATGAAAAATAACTTTTTGGTAAAATTAATTACTAATTAATTATGTATATATTTATATATATATATATATATATATATATATATATATATATATATATATATATATATATATATATATATATATATATAAATTATTATTTTAAAAAAAAATTAAAAAATATTTTCATTCCTTTTCAAAACGGCACGAACATATTAAAAAAAATTACCCGTAAAAACCCGACACCGAAACGCATATTATCGCACCTAATTATTATGAACCATAATTCATGTTATACCATTTGCATTGTAACGTTTATTATTTTTAATTAAATGCAAAACACAATGTGCCAACAGGTGGTAAAATGTATATGTGCCTCCTTTATTTTTCAACCCTTTAAACCTGCTGAATGAAAAATTATAAAGGAATTATTTGATTAAAATCCTATGTAACATATAATAATTCCAAAATAAAATATTTAAATGTGTTGATTACCTGCCACTTTTTTTTATTATAAAATAAAATTAGCTTTATATTTTTAATCATTTTAATATAGTGCTTTGAAACGGTTTTAGTTTTGCTGCTGTCTTTGATATATTTCTTTAATTTTTTCGTGGTAGTAACAAATAATTTATTATTGTTTCTTGGTAGCATAAAATATTTTTCTGTAAACTTGAAAGAAACATAAATTAGAGCATGGGAATGAAAAAATTAAAAAAAACATAACATATTTAATAACAACGGTTACTGCCAACACGTAATATAAAGGTAAATATTGTTTATTGCGTAAGCAAATACGCTTCACAGCCGTTGTCGTAAATAAACAATGGCAATGTATCGCTTATTCTGGAAACCTACATTCGGTGGTATAAAGCAAATAAGGCCACAAGATAAACTTTAAAAGACAAATAATTTAGTTTTATTAAATAAATGTTTAACTTGTGGTAAATAAATAACAGGATATAAAAATTACAGCTACATAATATATATATATATATATATATATATATATATATATATATATATATATATATATATATATATATATATATATATATATATATATATATAATATATATATATATATACAATCATGGACAAAAATACCGCATAATCTCAAAATTTGCCATAAGACGCAATGTTAATTGTCTGTAACAAAAATATTCATATTACCAATTAGAAATTATCAAATAAGTTGACTTGAATGTAGAGTGTTAAGAAAGGACAATCTTACAGTTTTGTATTATTAAAACATTTGTTGTGTGACTGATAAACCCTACAGAGTGTAGAAAGTTTTTAAGAAAAGGAATGCAATAGTAATTAAATGGCCGTTATTAATTTAAAAATGTAACAATCTGTGGGGTTTATCAGTAACCCTACAAATGCTGTAATGATACACAACTGTGAGATCGTCATTTTTTAACTCTTTACATTTTACTCACCTCTTTTGATGATTTCTAAGTTGTAATATAAATATTTTTGGTACAGACAATTAACATTGCGTCTTATGGCAAATTTCAAGATTGTTTGAATTTTGTCCTGAGTAGTATATATATATATATATATATATATATATATATATATATATATATATATATATATATATATATATATATATATATATATATATAACCATTTTGTAAATTTTTAAGGTACTCAAGATGTTTATTGTAAACTACGAGTCTACTTTTGTCAAGGATATAAGAAAAGTTAAATAAAAAGGATACCTTGTTTATTAAGCAAAAATTAAAAGCAAATAAAGCAGTAATTTATTTTTTAAGATGTTTAATCTGGTTATATTAAACAGAAAGTACATTTAACTTTATAAAAAGCATAAGACAAAAGCTACATGCAACAAATTATATATTTCTACCTCCAACAGCGCCCAAAACAGAGCGAATCTAAATATAACATTATATTTCAAAAAGGTTCATCTTTAATATATAATGTACTTTTTATACTCTAAGACTGTTAAAAGGTTACGATGTAAAAAAGCTCTTAATGTACCATTTTTGTTACAGGTAAAAATAAATGTAAAACAAATATTAAAAATATTGGCTAACATTTTTGTTCCTTTCAATCTCGATCTGAGTAAGAAAAAGGGCCATTAAAGTTTAATTGAGAGTTGGTTTTTTTTTTACTTAGGTCCAAAAATATTAAGAGTTTATTTTCCTTGGGACAGTCCCCGAAGGCTTAAAGTTGAAGTATAGACGTACCATGGGTGTATTAAGTAAGATATGAGGCAGTTTATTAACACAAAACTTAGAGATCAGAAGGTTTCGAAGGGAAGGAAAGAAATCTGTAGGCATACGTTTGAAGAGTGCAAATTTCCTGTTGCTTTATTAGAGCACAAGCCCCAAAAATCACTTGTAAAGGGGCAAAAAGTCTTCTACAGCTAGTCGGTAAGCAAGAGGAGTAAGCTTTCTTGTAAAAGTGGGGTCATTAATAATGCAAACAGCCTTCTTTAAATAGAATCAAGAATACTTAGATTTATAAAACTCAGAATTCTCCAGGCAGAGAACAGTATTTAATACTTTCTAGCTTAAAAGAGGAATCCGAAGTTTTTCGATACTGCGGTGGTAACAGCGAAAATTATTATTATTATTTTTTTTAAGGTATTAAACTGAAAAACATTTTGGTGCTCCGATCCAATATTAATTAAACGTCCTGTAAAAGCAGAGTGCAAAAATGGGGATAACCAACATATTATGGTTTGTTAATTCAATCGAGTTGTTTTAAATTTTTTCAATTGCTGAGCGGATTTTTGCCCCTTTATTTTTGTCCCGTAATATAAACCTTTGATTAATCGATTTCAGTTATTTAGCTCTCAATATGCATTTAAGTAAAGAGTAAAACCATTTTAATTTTTGTTAGATGCCGTACAGTTATCATTGTAAAATACATCAGTTAGTAGTTGGCCCAACTACTTTTATTATTTGTAGATTTAGACATTCTAAAAAAATCTCATTGTTACCTCCGAAAGCTCCCCATATAAAAACCGGTTACCTGAAAGATGTAATACAGATTATAAGTCAGAAACAAAATTAGGTTAACTGGGTATTTTCCCTTTCTGCACGTGACACTACCCTTTCTTTTCAAATGTAAGTCATATTTTTCTTTGAAGTTGGCTGGAATATACGAACAAAAGATTCTACATTAGGTGAATAAAGAGCTTTTGAGTTGTTTATTTAATAGGTCCGGTTAAGTCAAGAAACCCAGAGTATTTTTAAAATAAAATGTAATAAAGATAAAATTTATTAAACAAACTGTTATAGTCTTTGTTTCAAAACAAAGAAACTTGCCGTTGGGGCAAGCAATTTACAATATAATAAAAAGTTTGTTCTAAGTAAATAGAAAGCTGGGTAATTTTATAAATTCCGTACTAAGATTTTATATCCTCCATTTTTTGCTACTTAACAAGTATTTTTAAAGTTGCAAAATTGCTAAATAACAAACTCATTCGGTTTTATGTCAAATTGCAAACTTTTATACCGTAAATAATAATGTTAACTACATATATAACAAAATACCTAATAAAAATAAAGGACATTACATTGCCAACACAATTCTACAAACTGACATAGAATTGCAAACATCCCCACAAAAAAAAATCATTTAATGTAAAGAAAAATTTAAAACATGTTACTTTTTAAGGTCAGCGCAGGCCACAAAGATTTTACTAAAAGTGACCATATAAATTCTTCTTCTTTCTTCTTAGTTAACCTAAAGAAAAGAAGTTTTTCGGCCTTTTAAAACAAATTTAAGTAAAAAAAACTAGCACTATTGTTAAAACTGCTAAAATTTAAAACTCGGTATATTAACGTCGAAGCAAAAAAAACCCAAATACAAACGGTTGTGCTTTATATGTCGAAATAAAAAATTTGAAATAAAAATTGTATTTAAATTAAAATGTCGTTTATTTTTAAATAATAAATCACTTAGGCGATAACTTTCTAAAATATTTTTTTAAAGAAATGTGAATCATACTCTCTTAAATTGTGACACATATTTTTAATATGATAAAAACATAATGGGTTATAATAAATTATAAACACATGTTTTTTTTTAATATTTTATGTATACAAAAAAAGAATTTTAAAAATCGAATGCAAGATTTTTACGGAAAAATAAAAAGCATTTTTAAATAAATACAGCAGAAGTTATAAAAATTAAGTCACTGGCAATGTTTTCTTCTTATAAATAGTCACATTTAGAAAATAAAGTTATTACAAGTTTATACAATATTATTGGCTGGATATTAATTTAACTATTTGTATATTCATACTTTATAGCGTTTGGTGGTCTAGTTGGTTATGTTTTGCCTTAAAATATCTATTTTTCTTACACCTTAAAATTAACTTTTTTATTCATTGCCACAACTACTAAACAATTATTTAAACGATAGTAACATACAAAAAGCTATAATGTAAGATTTTTGTTATATAAAACAATATCTTTCAATTCACTTTTGGATTTTGGTAAAGTTCTAAAGTTCTTTTAATGTTTTTATAGTAACAATTGCTAAAATAAATAACTTTAATCGTAATTTTAACTACAAATTCAATTCCAAAAATTTTTAAATTTACTTTTACGACATCATGTGTAATAATATGAAAAGAATATTTTTAAGCTAGATTATGTTTAAACAATTGTAGTGTTTTCAGGGAAACTTTTAAAAAAGTGTAATAAAAGTGTAAAAACAAATGTATATTATGATTATAAACTTTATTTTTATTACAAAATAACATGCACATAAGCCAAACATAGCTCTAATGAGAAAAACCTACGCATTTCACATGAAACAGTATTAAAATGCACACAATTTGATTAAGAACAACTACCAACATTGTTTTGATGTCATTCGTGTATTGATCGATTGATAAAAAAATATCTACGTGAAAACAATAAAAAAAAATGAACAGCACATTAAATTCTTGGAATGCTATTTATAAGGACATGCGCTATAAAGGAGAATCAAAAGCTAATTAATTAAAAACAAACAATGTCTTTATCAGCTTAAAGAACAAAGGTGGGTGTCTCGAGGTGTCTGAAGAATCTAATTTTTTCTAGCAGTAGATAACGAAGCTTAAATTATCTGGCGTTAAAAAGAAGTTTTTTATAACAGAAAAATTTTAAATGTACCGTGCGATCCATTATAAGTGGACCCCAGGGTTTGAGTCCTTTTTTTGATTTTAGAATATTTACACCAAAAAGTCACATTTAGACTGCTCAAAGTTTTTTATGACCTGAAATTTTTTTTCGTGGTTTAATAGGCTCAATAAAAATTGAGGCAGTTAAACAATTAGTCCCAAAATTTAAAAAAAAAAAAAGAATTAGTGACACTTTGTATAAAAAGATAAAAATAAGTTACCTTTCAATCTGTCTAGGTAATTTTTTTACATACTCTTGTTGATAGTTGTCAGAAATTAAACGATTAGGTTATCAGTCAATATCGGTCAAAATGCTTTATTCAGACGAAGAAAAACACGATATTGTCTTATGCTATGTTAGAAACAATCAACAAGAGACTTAAGTAACCTTGAAATAAATGCTGTCCAAACATTGACCAGATTGCAAAATGTCTCTGTATTTTTCAATTGCGTATACCATGTAAAAAAAAAATCGAAATTTTTGAGACGGAATATCTTAAAAACTAATATTTCAACTGCCTTAAGTTTTTTGAGCCTATTAAAGAAATTTTTAAACTATGAAAAAATATAGAGGGAAACTAGTAATCCTATTTAAAAAAATGAATGACTTTGCGATTATTCGTTGGTAGCTGACACCACGAAAAAATTTTCAGGATCAAGTTTACTTTAGAGAATTGTAACATACAAGCCCCAGTTTGACAACTTTTGCTATTTTTAAAATAACCATATTGCTTTTAGCAAATTATTATTATTTGGTCAATAAAATTTCCAAATAAGTAAAAATTTAAAAAAAAGTTAAATATTTAAATTTTACCAGTAAAAACTAGAAACTAGAAATGGAAAATAAAATTTATATGACTGTATGAAAAACTTGCCATCTCGATAAATTTTATATTGACTTGATGATTCATTATCGTTTGACGTAAATATATTTTGTCTTTATTGTATATCTTATTTACAAAATAATCAAGAATTAAAGCACAAAATTTCTAAATTTTATTTAATACAAAAAAAATGTAAACATGACCCGAGATAGCTTTTAAAGACGTAGCCCCCTAAAGGGGAAATCCTAAATATAGTTTCTGTTTAACTCTTTAAAACCATTTAAAATAAGTTTAATTAATTGTGTCGTAATGTACAATTTTTATTTTATTCTTTAAAATCCTAAAATTTTTGTCCAAGGGCGTCGCATATTAGGTCACAAATATTGTCTTAAACTTTTTACTATTTATTTAAATTTATTTTTTGCAAGTCCTAGATAAAAATAAATAAACGTTGGTAATACTTATTTGACAACTGTGAAAACTTTGGTAAATTTTTTATCCTAATAAAAAATTAAATTCAACATCATATTATTAAATATGATACACATCCGGTTTTTAAGTAGTACTCAAAAAAGGTGTATCATATCAATATATATTAATAATCCCTTTTTTTGTATAAAGAAAAAAACTTAAATTTTATATTTTGGCAACTCACAAATAAACAATTTGAGGTAACATTTTTTTGGACCTTTCTCCTCCCCAGATGTATAAAAATTTTTAAAATAAGACAGTACGACTTTGTTTTCCAGAAAATTAGGCAAAATAATCCCAAACGGTTTAAATGGCATTGCGAAAACACCAAGTTCATTATGCTGTATTGGGAAGCGTTGTATGCTTAAATGGCTTCTAATTTATATTCTGTAATAATTAATTAAACCAATAATTACAAATGTTTGTATTTGTTTTATGCATAAACGTTACAATATCGGGCGTTCTATATTTAGCTGCGGTCCGCTTGTAGTCTACAAATTTCTCAATTGTTTGAAATTAACCGGGAAAATTGCTTGACCTGTTTTAGGTGACGCCTGCCACCCCTACGAGCCGTTCAAATGTCCTGGAGACGGAAACTGTATATCGATTCAATACCTCTGCGACGGGGCACCTGATTGCCCTGATGGTTACGACGAAGACTCTAGGTAAATAAGTACGATATATAGTCTAGTCAAGACGTGTGTTGTCTGCAAAAAATAGTTAGAAGGCTTCGAAAAATATAAGCGGTAGCTCATTAGACGCGAAATGCAAATCTGAGAAATGCGTTTCGAGGAACTTTTCTGCCAATAAAAATTGCATTGTTATTAACAAAAAACGAAAAAAATAGAGCCATTTCGATTTCTGATGATAGCTCAAAAACCATAAGAGATAGCGGAAATTGCAAAAAAGATCCTTAAAGAGAAAAAAATTTAAAAAAAGTCCCGACAACCGAAACTCTATCTCTATTATTATTTATAATTTTAATTTAACGCTGAAAATGGACCCCCGCGCGACTTTTTTGGTTGCGCGCTCGTAGTCAAAACCGAGTATATTAAACTAAATAATTTTTTTAAGGTACTAAATATTATTTGAAGTAATGGTGTATTCAAAACACTTTAAAGAATTCATTTCCGTTGAAAAATTAACTTTAAGATGTTAGATAATTGTTGATTCACAAAATTGTTTTGAAATTTCGTCTTCATTATACATTAAAAAAATGTTTAAATAATTGTCGTAAACATTTTTCACTTTGTGGAGCCCTTTTTATATACATACTTAATAAGATTACGCCATAAGAGTTTAAAAATTTTTAATCCTTTGTTTATAATAATTTTATAACTTTGACAATATTACTTTGTTTTTCATTTTTTGTCAAAGTTTTCCAATCATTATAAACAAAATTTTTAAAGGGGGATTTTAAATTGCTCCCTACGACAATTATTTAAACATTTTTTTGAAGACGAAATTTCAAAACAATTTTATTAATTTACAATTGTCCAACTGGTTAAAAAAGTAACTTTAAGATAAATTTTCAATGGGAATGAATTTTTTGAACTGTTCTTAATATACCATAATTTTTTAAAATTTTTCAGTTAATATTTAATACCTTAAAAAGAATTATTTGGTGTGAAATACTCGGATTTGACACCGAGCGCGCAACCAAAAATGTCGCGCATAGGCCCATTTTCAGCGTTAAATTAAAATTATAAATAATTTAATTTTAAAGATCCTTTTTGCAATTTCCTCTATCTGTTATGGTTTTTGAGTTATCGTCAAAAATCAAAATGGCTTTTTTTTTGTTTCTTTTAACTATTTTTCGCAGGAAACACACTTTTCGACTAGGCTAATAGCTAGGTGCTGTAGAAATTACCTCAAACTATATATATATATATATATATATATATATATATATATATATATATATATATATATATATATATATATATATATATATATATATATATATATATATATATATAAATAGTAAAACTGTGGTAAAAGTTTAAATTTTATTTATTAATTTAAGCAAATGGTAATAATTCGCCGCTCGGGTTATTACACATGTTTATTTTCCAATAAAATGGTTATATATACCAATAACAAGGTATATTAAAATAATAGATATTTAATTTTATCAATACATAGATCTATTTTTATATTTAACCCATTTGATATATATATATATATATATATATATATATATATATATATATATATATATATATATATATATATATATATATATATATATATATATATATATATATATATATATATATATATATATATATATATATATATATAAAACGGGGTGCCCCAATTAAGGGTGGCGAGGTACGTTATTACGGAAACTATAGGCCCTAGAGCCTCGAGGCAAAATTTTAACTACTAAATCGGCCAAAGGAAATTAAAAGAAAATATTTTAAAGCTCTAGAATGGCCGTTGATGGCGTAACTCCCAAGACAAAACAAAAATTTGAATTTTCTAAAAATTGTTTCATTAAGGTACTATTTTGAGAACGGGAATAAAAATTCACACTTCCTGCGTCAGTTTGCTTAAGATTTTTTTTCGACTTGTAAATAAATTATTTTTAAAAATTTTTTTTAACTTCCGTACTCATTATCCAAATTTACTCAACTTGGGTTCATTTGACAGAGAATCAAGAGCTTATTAAAAATTTTTTTTAAAAGATGGCCGCTAGTTCTTTATTTTTTTTTTCCAGAGGCGATGATCGTAAAAGTTTCAGTTTTTTCAAATTTTCTTAAAAATTAAATGGTACTGCATATTTTTTTACGGCAGTTTTAAAGAGTATAAAAATGTTTAAATTTTAGGGGAACTATGTTTGATATCTTTATTCGTTTTCGAGTTATTTTCAAATAACCTATTTTCTTCAAAAATTAATGTTAGCCATTAAACAAATGTTTTTTTCTGCGTAAAGTCTTAGCTAAGTAGGCCTTGAAAACAATAAAATACTTTTATTTTTCTTTAAATTTTATTTTTAAATTCCAAACATAAAGAAATAAAATTATACTTCATTAGCAAAAAACCATTCCTTACTTTGATCCAGATTGCCATGGAAACAAAATTTTTCAATCTAGCATAGTTTCATGCTATTAGAATCCAGAATTGCCATGGAAACAAAATTTCTTCCAATTGCATAGCTTTGCATGCTATCAGAATATTTTGACTTTTAATTTATCATAACCATTGATTAAACAATTTCTACAAAGTTTTTTTTTGCCCAGATTTGAAATTTTTCTTTTAATTGTTAATTAACTGAATTAAAAAAAATGTCTTATTCCACTGCGGAAGCCTACGACATGTTAGCCGTTTATTTACAGAGTTTTGAAAATGCTTGTTTAGCTGAACGAGAATATGCTGCTAACTAGCCCGATAGAAGGCATTTTGAAGAAAAGTATTAACCCGTTTGTGTAGATGTTTGCGCGAAACAGGACGGGTGCATCCTATTCCAGCCCAGAAGCAACCGAATTAGTAAATAAAAAAAATATTACCAATGTACTTGCATATGTTCAGATTAAAACCACGTGTAAGCACCAGAATAATAGCTTTGAATTTAGAATTAGTAAACATCGGTGCATCGAATTTTAATAGACCATAAACTACACCCATATCATATTGTATTGCATCAGGCTCTTTTGGAAACTGATTTTGACAGAAGATTATACCACTGTTACTGGTTAAGAACCATGGTCGACGAAGATCCCCATTTTTGTCCCGATACTATGGACTGACGAAGCTACGTTCACGAGCACTGGGGGTGTCAATTTGCATAATATGCATTATTGGTCGGTAGATAATCCTCACTGGATGCGTGAAGTAGATCATCAAAATCGATGGAGGTGAATGAATTAAATGCTATTGCTCAAATTCCAAGACCTGAAATTGAAGCAGCCGTATTAAGCACCCACCGTAGGCTAAATCGTTGCATTGAAAATAATGGAAAGCATTTTGAACATTTGTAAAAAAATTTCGTTTTTTCTCTTTTTTAAACAATAATGTGTTTTATCGGCATTTCTGTTTATAAGTGTTAGTGTTCTAATAGTGTTCTTATTTTTTTCTTGCTTTTCTTGCTTGCTTTTAAATGGGGAAGTTTTAAAAAAAAATAAAAGTATTTTATTGTTTTCAAGGCCTACTTTGCTAAGACTTTACGCAAAAAAAAACATTTGTTTAATGGCTAACATTAATTTTTGAAGAAAAAATAGGTTATTTGAAAATAACTCAACGAATAAAGATATCAGAGGATTTCGCTAAATTAGCCATTTTTATACTCTTAAAACTGCGGTAAAAGTATGCCGTACCATTTAATTTTTTTTAAAAAAATTTGAAACAACTGAAACTTTTACAAACAGCGCCCTCTGGAAAAAAAAAATAAGAACTAGCGGCCATCACTAAAATAGTTTTAATAAGCTTAAGATTCTCGTCAACGAACTCAGGTTGAGTAAATTTGATAATGGGTACGGAAGTTGAAGCAGTTTTAAAAATAATTTATTTACCAGCTCCCCCAACCCTTATTATCAGAGATACAAAAAAATTTAAAAGCAAACTGACGCAGAATTGGATGAACTTTTTATTCCCGTTCTCAATGTAATGCCTAATAAAACAGTTTTTAAGAAAATTCAAATTTGTTTTGTTTTAGCAGTTACGCCATCTAGCGGCCATTCTAGAAGCTTTAAAATATTTCGTTTAATTTCCTTTTCTGATTTAGTACTTAAATTTTTTTCTCGAGGCTCTAGGGCCGATGGTTTCCGTAATAACGTACTGCCACCCTTAGTGGGACACCCTGTATATATATATATATATATATATATATATATATATATATATATATATATATATATATATATATATATATATATATATATATATATATATATATATATATATATATATATATATATATACAGGGTGCCCGGAAAAAGGAGGCCAATCCGCCGGCCACATATGGGTGGACCAAAATAATCGACATTACGCCATTTTTTAATTGCGCTGGGTATTCAATATACAGGGCGTCAAAATGAGAAATATTAAATCTTTTTTTTGAAGCAAGTCAGTGTTTCATAAGATATTAAATTAAAATTTGGTGTGAGGGGTTTTTTGGAACGAAAAATGAAATCCTTAGGTTTATCCCTTTCCCGGGGCCCCACCTGCGGTATATTGCATGTGTTAAACCAAAATTTTTTTGTACCCTGAAAAAAAAGTTCTAGTAAAAATTCTATTTATCCAATCTTTCTCTAAAAGTATTTAATAAATGTCGGCCTGAGAATCCGTTTTTTAGATATCTTAATTTTGAAATCTAGATAATTCTTTCTAAACAAATTGGCTGACCTCGGCACCAGTAACTTTTCTCTTCAAAGTGACAAATTTAAACCTTTTGACGCTCTTAACAAGCTTCTCAATTACTCCTAAAATAAATCTACATTGTTTGTTTAAATATTTGTATTTGGTGTATTTTCTTACAACTTATAATGGCTCATAGACCAAGAAATGTACCCTTCTCGAAATGGCGGATATGGTTTTGATGTTTGGTAATTTTTAAATATTATTTTAAAAGTAAATACCTGTAAATTTCCCTCAACTAGGAAAATGTGACTGGAATGCTAGTTTAGTCGCTAGACGCTATGCTTCATCTTCAAAATTACAGGGTCTTTCACCGACGATCCGAGGCAAGACTTGCTTTTTGTAGATGGTTAGGGAAATGAATAACAGAAATGGATTTTAAAAGAGCGATTCTTTTACTGACGAACCCGTTAGAAACGGAAAAAATATCCATAACCCCAAAAATGGGCTGAAGAGAATCCTAGGGATAGTTGAGACAAGTAAATTTTAAAGTCAATGTGTGGGGAGGTGTTGTGGATAATTTTCTTTAGGACCTGTCATTTTACCAGGTAATTTGACTGGTGATTCATTTCTGTTTTTTTACAACAAATACTGCCCCATTTTCTTGATGATTTGCCTCTAAATTTAAGACAAAATCTTGGTTTCAGCTCGCTGCTCCGGGTCATTTTCTTAAATGTTAGGAACTATTTACATCAATATTTCCTAATCGCTGGATTGGGCGGTCAGAGTTGCTCCGTGGCACCTGTTCGCCCGACCTTTTCACCTTTGGATTTTTATCTGGGGATGTATGAAAGACTTTGTGGTATGGTTCCGATTTTAAACGAGGATCATTTTGGGGAAAGAATCATTGCAGCTGGATAGCATTTCAGGTTAAACCAAATATTTTTCAAAACCAGATTATCTTTAATAAAAAGGGGCCCCTATTTTATACAAATGAATGGAGGGCACGTAGAACAAATAATTTAGGGTCATTATTCTATGATTTTTATTATAATAAGTAATTAAGCATTAATTTAGAAAAAAAAAATTTACGTTTTTTTTGTTAACTTGTTAAAATGTATCTAGGTTTTTAAAAATTTAAAATATCTAATAAACGGATTCTCAGGCCGACATTTACTAAGAAAACTTTTTTACAAGAAAATATTGATAATTAGGGAATTTTTTTCTAGAACTTTATTATACAGGGGTACAAAAGTTTTGGCATTTTCAATATACCGCAGGGGGCGCCCTCTGCAAGGGAAGGGAAACCGTGAAAAATTTCAAATTTTTCGTTCCAAAAAACCCCCCCACCAGATTTTAATTTAATATCTTATGAAACACTCGACTTACTTCAAAAAACGATTTTATATTTCTCATTTTTACCCCCGTATATTGAATACCGAGCGCCCAAATTAAAAATGGCATAACGAAATCGCATTAGTTAAGTCCCCCCTATATTCCCGGGGGATTGGCCTCCTTTTTCAGGACACCCTTTTAAATATATATATATATATATATATATATATATATATATATATATATATATATATATATATATATATATATATATATATATATATATAATATATATATATATATATATATATATGAAGGGCCACAGGATCTGGGTCTGAATAATTTATAATGAATTAGACTCTTTTGGGGTAATTAAAATCACCCGAGCCCATCCAGATGTTCCCAAAACTTTGATGTCATACTGATTTTACCCTCAAAAATTAAAACAATGCATATTAAAGCAGCCATAATCCTAAATTACCTCTTATAACCTTAGTAGCATGCCACAAAATATATAAAACACTTTTGATTCATACATCTATTTCGCTTATATTCACAACGGGTGATATATTATGTTTCGCTCGCACTCTAACCTTCTCAGACTAATAATTTAAACTATAACCACAACAAAATGTCACCTTCAAATTTTATTTTATCTTTTTAAAAATATATAGAGTTAGTAGTTGTTTGATGTAAAAAAGTAGTTAAAACTAATGAAATAAAGAAAAACACTTTACGATTTCTGCTAATTAAGTAGAAATCTTAAAGTGATTATTTTACTTTTTAATTATTTTTTCCAGGTAAATTTATTATTTTAAAAAGGTATTTAAAAAAATACAGTAGCTCGAAAAAAAGTATATTAAAAGAGTTATTTTTCTTTTTAGTATTGTCTGCTGTACTTTACCCGCCACATTTTGGCTTTAAACTTTTATGTGTATTATTAATTAAATACCGCCGCTCTTTGAGGTCAAGATTCTCCAGACGGCTCATTATCCAAACGATGTTTATCGTGTTGCTTTTTACTCCTTTAATATTTTTATTGGAGTGCAAAATTGTTCCATGTAAATTTAAGTTTAATGTAGCAATGCAATGACAAAATGTTATTAACCCAATTTAAAATGACTACAGTTATTTAATTAAAAACGGAAGTATCGCTTCGTGAAAATAGCTTTGTAAAGGCATAAAAACAATAATTATGCAATTACAAACACGTAGTGTTCATGCATTTTTACATAACTATATTTATGAAAGTTATAATGAATGTACAGTAGTGGACAAAAATGCGACAAAGAACTGCTGTTACAGAACTGGCCAAGGTACATAGACTTGCTTGCTTAGCTATAACAGGAGCAATTAAAACAACCCCAACAGCAGCCATGAAGTGTCTCTTAGACCTTTCACCACTTAACTTCATAGTGATGGGAGAAACAAGAATGGGCTACTTCCGACTGCAACAAAAACCAATTGGTGTCTACGCTAGTTTGGGACATAACAACATAAAAATTCAGGTTGGCGGCAACATCCTGGATAAAAGAACAAACCAGATGATTCCCGAATACTCATTCAACAAAAACTTCTAGGTAAAAATACCAGATCGAAGTGAGTGGCAGCAACTCGAACTCTCTGACACGGTTGGAGACATCTTCTGGTATACGGATGGTTTTAAAACTGGAGCAGGCGTGAACAGTGAAACGAGGAGTTCACAATTCTTAATTTCACTGGGAACACACAGTTCTGTATTTCAAACAGAAATATATTTTTTACTGCACTGTGCGATAGAAAATAACAGAAGGGCTTATAAAAACAAGCGGATCTGCATAATAACAGACAGCCAGGCGTCACTAGGGGCACTAGTAAACAGGGTAACAGGGTAACTCCCCTATGGGTACCAAGACATTCAGGAATAGAAGGCAACGAAAAAGCGGATGAGCTAGCGAGACATGAATCATCCACACCATATACGAGGGCAAACCAGGGAATGGATCCGAAACAAACACAAGGAATACTGGGAAAACCTCAGTAGAATAAGACATGGAAAAGGCTTCATAAGGGGCCCATTCAAAAGAACGAAGGAAGAACTACTCAGACACAGTAGGACAAACAAGACTTTGCATAAGAGTAGGGTTGCTAAAAGGGCACGATAACCTAAGAGGACACCTACACAAGATAGGCTCACACAATCGGGACCCAAGTTGCAGAATGTGCGACGAGGCGGAAGAAACAGCCTACCATATACTGTGCGAATGGGAAGCGTTGAATCACAAAAGACAGGCATTATTTGGGCAACCGAAAATAAGCCCACAGGAATATATCAACCAACCAGTCTCAGAGTTATACAGACTTGTAGAAGGAACAAGACTAATGGGAGGATTGGTATAAAAGATAGTGGCCCAAGAGGCTGCGCTACCTCCGGTAGGGAATCAAGACGGCTCCCAGGAAGAAGAAATAGCGGCCAAAAAAGACTACGTTTTCTTATAAGCTAAAAACACTTTTGACGATCATATAGTGATAAAAATTTTCAAAGAAGCAAAACATTTAACTTAAGGTATTAAAAGTATTTAAAAAACATCGGCCCTTAAGATTTTTGCGGATCGTCACGTATCTGGATTTCTAAATTACGACAAACAGTTTGCCACTTTCGTCCGTCTGTCGGTCTTCTTGTATGTTAGCGCCGTAACTCCAAAATCCTCCTCTCAAAAATATTTTAATATTAAACTGTATACGTATGTATACTTAAACATAGTAAATGATGTATTGGTAAGAAGGGTTAAGGTTGGTATTTTATGTAAAAGTTAATTGATTATTTTTCACCTTTTATAATTAAAATGGTTTCACTTTATAAATAATTCGAAGGTCTAAATGGTAAAGAAGGCATAATGGAGAAAAAACAAGAGGAAGTTATATATTTTCTTTTAATATACCTAATATCATTCAAAGTAAAAAGGGTCCTTTTTCATATTTATGTTTTTGGTCAAATTTTATGTAAAAATGTTATCTTAAAAGGTTGTATTCTATGGGCGAGAAAAGTTTTGGAATTACAATTTTTACATTTTATTAAATGAAAAATCCTAATAATAAATTATTTTTTGCTCTTCCCCAAATTTTTAAATAACCTTATAATGCGGTATTAAATTATTAATTTATTATTTTAAAAAATTTTTATTAAAAATTTAAATTGTAAAATTTTATTTTTATTAATTTTATAATAAATATAATAAGAAAAAGTAGTAAATGGTGGTATTTGCAAAAATTTTTTTTTTTTTAAATTTTTCATAAATTTTTTCAGTAATTCCGGAAAAAACAAAAATTTAAAATAAATTTTGGAGAAAGTTTTTTATTTATTATTTTATTTTATAAGAAAAATGACTGTTTGTCTTGTTTTGAATTTTTTTTTTAAAATTTTAAACCTTTATATAAAAATTATTTTTTTATTTTTTATATTTTTTCGAAAAAAATTTTTTAATCAAAATACTTTTTTCGTATTTTTAAAAAATTTTTTGGTTCAAAATTTGTCCTTTTTAAATCGCGTTAGAAAATTAATTATTATTATTATTATATAAAAAATATTAATTTTTTTTATTATTTTTAATAATTATTATATAAATATATATTATTATATAAATAAAAAAATTTTTTTAAAATTTTTTCTATCAAATACTTATACCCCTTTAAAGTTTATTATTTAAAGGGACTTTAAAATTTATAATTGATTTTTACGATTTGTTTTATTAAATAAATTTGGCTACATCTTTTATATTTGAATATAAAAAAAAATGAAGAGTGTGCTAATTTGATGAATAAAAATTAAAAACAAAATATGCCCACCTGTTTTTAAAAATTGTAAATGGAAATTAATGTATCTTCGTTTCGGAAATTTTGTAGATAGTTACCAATCCAAAAAGACGCAGAGTTTTAATGGATCTGTGCATTATTTTTAGAGCTGATTTATTTTCAAATACCCACACCTGATTATATTTAAATGAATGGACGCAATTATTTTTTTGGCAAATTAAGGCACCATCTTATTTTTTTACGAACAGAAAATAAGATTTAAAATATTTTTTATCTATTAAATAAGTTAATTAAGGTCCGACATATTTTAGCTATTAAAAGAAATGTTTAAAATATTGTTCTTCGACTTGTATACACATTTCTCAACCCAAAAAAATTAGGATATTTTTCCACTTCGTTTTGAGTCTTAAAAAACTTAATAAAATAAAGAAATTAATTTATGCACAAACTATATAATTTGCTAAACGACGGTAAAACTAGAATTACTCCAAACAAGAACTAACTGAAACTTTCTACCAAATGTCCGCTTTAGTACAAGATAATGAATAAGCCCGAGGCCCCTCGTGGCTTACAATGCTCAATCTACAACTAGTTATAAAGAAGAAAGTATCATAAATTAATATGCTGGACTGCAGAAACTAAATTATGTGGAGCTATAAAGGAAATATATACCTTGATGTTATTTTATGCGACAATATGGAAATGACAATTTGCTGAGAAGGAATTTCCTGCATTCCTAAAATCTCTATTTTTGATAACCGATGGATGAAAAGTGTTTTCTCTTAAAATAAAAATTGTTATTAATTTTTTTAACTTGGTAATTACTAGTTAATTCTTATTTTTTTTTGCTTATTAATGATAATTTTTAAACCATTTCAATATAGTGGCTCCTGTAGGTTGAGAGCCCAAATGTAAGGTATACCCATTTAAAAATTAATAAAAAAGTATTAATGTTATAACACTTGTAAATAACACAGGTTGTGTGTGCTGGGTGTCGGACTAAGATTTTCGGGCGTTTTTTTTGTCTGAACACTGAGATTTAAATTGGGGGTTAAACAAAAAATTCGAGAAAAACCCAAAAAACCGATACAGTACATTTACCGGCAGAAACCTGCTACCACGGAATGTTTGGACCACAACTATATAAACTATAAGAAACACAAAAAATTTCATTAAATTCTTTAATTAAATTGTTTATATAAAAAGTTATTTAAATATTTTTAATAAGATAAATAATAAAGGGGATATAAACGAAAATGTAATTTTGACAAAAAATTTCAGTCCAAATAGGTTAAAACATATATTTTTTTAATTAATGTGATTTTTGTTGTTTTTTTTAGTTATAAATTATTTATTTTATTCATTTAACTTTAAAATTACTCAAAATTTGCAAAAGAAATCCAAAAATAAAAAAATAATAATTTTTTAATTTTTTCCAGGGGTATACCTTGAATCATGTAATCCTGAAAATTCGGTTTTTTAATTATAACTCGAAAAATATATAACTTAAATAAAAGGTCTTGTAAAAATACATAATTTATGTCATATAAAAGATCGTGTATCTTTTACAGTTTTGAGATATTGACGTTTTAATTAAAAAAACGGTAATATCTGAAATAACGCCTTTTCTCGATTTTTTCTGTTTGACCCCCAATTTTGACTTCAGATTCGTGTCCAGCGGAAAAAAAATACGCTAGAAAATCTTGGTCCAACACTCAGCACCCCCCACTTTTTTTGTGGGCCTGTGTAATTAATAGTGAGTGTCTTAAACAATAATAACTTTTAGTCTGGTAAAAACACTATATTTTAATGTATCTTTTAGGTTATGTACTGCTGCCAAACGGCCTCCAGTAGAAGAAACTGGAAGTTTTCTTAAATCTTTACTTGCGAGTCATGGGCCTAATTACTTAGAAAAACTTTTTGGAAGTAAAGCAAGAGATGCCTTAAAACCTCTTGGGGGGGTTGATAAGGTTGCTATTGCTTTATCGGGTAAGTAAATTAATTATTTTAAAAGTGTTAGATAATGTTATTGTTTCAATAGTACTAAAATCTTGGATTTCCATTGTCTTTATTTGTTAATTGATACACAACGTTTTGGTTAGTGATGCTCCAACCGTTTTCAAGTGATAACTGGTTATCACTTGAGAACGGTTGGAGATACATTACTAACCAAAACGTTGTGTATCAATTAACAAATAAAGACAATGGAAGTCCAAGATTTTAGTGTTATTGTAAATTAATTAGGTTAATATAAAACACACCTGTTTTATTAATAAGTAGATAAAAAAAGTGTTGATATATAATTGCGTCTCCTTTTTAGCCCTTTAAAATTTTGGTGATATCAATGGAATGTATAGGTTGGGGGTCGATCATTATACGTTTCTTCTATTAGCACTCCGTGCTAGAAAAGGACAGCAATTTGTGCTTATAAGAGGGTTCTTAATTAATTATAGATAAACCGTTAATAATGAAGGCACCAAACTTAATATCGTTAAATTTTTCTTTCAGAACGTTACTATTACATGCTAACTATACTTTAGTATATACATTTAAAATATATATGAGTTATTTTTATTTTTGTTGGTAATTACATTTTTTTTAGTTTTACAGTAAGGCTTAAAGACAACTACTTGATATACCTGTCAAATTTTTTATTAATCTTTTTAAAACTTTATTTGAACTACGAATACTGGGAAAATTTATCAAAGTAAAATACCGACAATTGATTAATAATAAAATACTATATTTTCTTACAAAACAAAACCGATTTAGAAGTTTTTTATTTCTTTTTGTGTAGAGTCAGACTGCGAAATTTCATTTGTTATTTTAGGATAACCGTAAAATGAATTCCATTAAATAAATATTAAGTGAGTTTTGTTTCAAACCTTACTTTTTTTAATTAATTTTAATTAGTACATACGAGAGTCCTAACCGGTATTCTATGTTTGGAAAGACAAGGAAGGGCCCAGACCCCACTTTTTAAAACAAATTTAATAATTTTGAAAAATAATTTAGTTTTGTGCCTATATTCTTTTATTAAAGTTTTTTAATTAAACATTCGGGCTTCCCCCACTTTGTGTTGTGAATATATGCAACTGATCCCACCACAAAAACTATGATATTGTTATTAAATATTTAAATCCGAACTTTCGATTATCACTGTTGGACTTTTATTTTATTTTCGTTAAAAAAACACATTTTAACAAAAATCTAATATTATTGGCATGTGTCGCTTAAAGAACATCTACTTAACAATTATGATATGATGGATTAAGTATATTATTTTTCACAATATATAAAAGTATAAAGCTCATCTTTTAAAACTCTAATTGATGAAAGTGCATTTAAAAGGGTTTTCGTTTATATTTGACATTTACCAGGATAGGTTTTTACAGGATATTAATAATATTACTACCCCAATATTATCGTTTAATAATTACCCTATTTAAAATTCCTATGTACCCATATAATTTAAAAAGATATGGGTAGTTTTTAAAAAGTTTGGAAGGTGGTTTTATACATTTTTAACCAAAATTTACTAGGTAATTTAAGGTTTAAAGTAAGTGGATTTTTTACGCCTCACTGCGACCGCTCGGTCTATTGTGGCTCACACCGTTTTATATTTCTCCCAATTAGATCAGACTTCTAATGAATCCGATATCAGATTGGGAGAGAGTTCGTACATCTCCTCTTACTCGTGTCGCTACCGGACACGAGCACAATATGTGTTCTGATTTGTTCTGGTGTCCCTGTCTGCTGGAGAGTATGACGAGCAGACGATTAGATCCGTCATGCCCTCCTCTCCCGGTCTAGTGACGTGGGTAGCTACTAGGTCCTTGTTACAGGAACCAGATATTCCTTCTTAGGCAGCATCTCCGGCCTTACCCTATGAAAACGGTCGTATCCGCTTTCTGTTTAAAGCCAGGGAACCCTTTTCCCTACAAAGACGGTTCTGTCCGCCTTCTGTTTGGATTCAGGGATCCCTTCCTAAGCACTGTTTGTTCGGGATGGATTAGCCCTTCTCCGTGAAACACTCGCCGGTGACTTCAGGGGCACCTTTCGAAACGGATTCGCCCGTTTCGGTCGGCGCACCTTTGTCTGCTTCGACCTTGGGTGGCACCTCTCGAAACGGATTTATCCGTTTCGGTCCATGCAACTTTGTCAATTTTTCCTATGAAAGCGGTTCTGTCTGCTTTGTTTGAAGCTAGGAAGAATAGTCCACCACGACAGAGCCCGCATTACCGCAGTAAGGCAAGATACTCTGAGAGGTCGCCCTGTATCTCAGAGGCACCGTTGGAGACACCTGTTTAAGGCACAGAATGTCATTCACTCATGCATGATATGCTAACACCTTGAGTTCATCTTAGCTTCGGATCCTGTTCCATACGCTAGCCAAAAGAGTTGCCAGCAACTCTAGAGCATGTTCCAAAAGATCCTACTGGGCCCAACCACGACAACGACGTGTGAACACAGCGGTGGGCAAAATTTACTAAGGTTAAACCTAACTGTCAAAATTCTTTATTTTAAGTTATTATCAGTGATTAAAATATATATCACAAAAAAATTTTAGATTACTAACAAAATAAAAAAAAATTAAAACTAATAAAAATATATTATTAAGATTTTTGGTATGACAACGTATCATAAGAAATATTTCTTTACAGATTTTTTAATTCTTTATATTTTTTAAACGCACAAATTACTTTGGTACTATTGACAAACAAGTCTATTTTGAGTTTTGATGTATTTTTTGCGGAAACAGGCTAAAGTCCAAGTACTAACATATTCAAATTAAAATTTGAATATGTTAGTACTTAATAAATTTGAAACAATAAGTGATCCAGGACAGTCCCGGAGGTACTACAACTGACACCTCTCCGACAAAGATTCCTGTACAATATCACACATATTGTGAGTTTATAAGGTGAAATAAGATTTAAATGTTTGGAGTGAAAAAAAAGACTCTTTAAGCAGCATGAAGACACCCTAGAAGGGCAAAATATTTGGGGCCAGATGATGATGCTACTTTGCATCCATTTATAGATGCAGGCTATTTCTGCAGAGACGAAGCCGTGAAAAGGCATACAAAAAAGGAGAGGTTTTTTAATACATTTTTAGTGTACATAAAAATAAAGTATTGTAAAAAAAATTGCAAATAATGTTTCGAGTAAAGGTCTTTGCAATTTTATAGGGTTTTATAGGTTTTATAGGGCCTTATAGGAGATAATTTTTAAACCATTCCACAAAAAGTTAGGCTCCCTACAATCATTTTTTTGTGTTTTATTACCTCCTCAAAAAATAAATCCAAGTTCGTAATCGTGTAACTTTTTAAGTTAGGGGCAAATAACATTAAAAGACAAGAAAGTTTTGGGTCACATTGTCCAAACTTCAAAAGAAAAAGATAACTGCTCACAAATCCTTGAAGTTGCGGAACAATTAAACCCCTAAACCTAGGAGCATAACTTAAGAAGTCTTAGGTGTCCTTAAGATTCCCCGTAAACCGCAGAGTAAGGTGCGGAATATTTCCTGATTTGGATATTAAATATAACTTATTACAGCTTTTTAAGCAAATACGTTATTTCTTTTAAAACTTTTTTTACTTCTTGGTTAAGCAAAAAAATCCTATATAAACTAAAGTTGTCATCAAAAGAGTTATAAACTAATGAAATTTGCTAAATGATTGCTTGAGTCGAAGGTCCTATAAAATACCGGAAATAAATATGATTGTGACACATCTATACATTTTTTTTTATCTCAACTTGGAAGTTTTGTTAATGTAGATATATATATATATATATATATATATATATATATATATATATATATATATATATATATATATATATATATATAGTGCTCTTTATTTGAAAAACTTCGCGAGTCCTTTCTATAAAAATAGAAAATGAATTTTCTATAAACATAATAGGTCCTAAACTTCTCAACATAAAATACAGAGCGAAAATTAAAAAAACATTTTTTTTTGTTTTAATATTAATATATATTATATATATATATATATATATATATATATATATATATATATATATATATATATATATATATATATATAGAGGCATGATATTTAGTATAGATTTTTGTTTTGTTTCTTTAACCATATTTAATCATCGGCTACTTGGAAGGATAAAATCTAACCCCAATTATTAATATTTATTAATTGTTTTTTAACTCGAAAACGGCAGAATTTACGAACAAAGCGCACAAGAGAAAAAAGTTTCTAATCAAGCAAAGATAACATTTCTGAAATTGTAAATTTCCATTACCAAAAAAAAAAAAAAAAACAATACAGTAAAAAATCGTTAAGGATTGCGAATTTTAACTCTTTCCCAGCGTAGTACATGATTACAAATATCATTTTAAGAAAGCCCTGGAAAATATAAACATCTATTCCCAGTTTCATACGTCTATATTTATTCACATTTATAAAAAAAAATCCAAAAACTTAACAGCTCTATTATTGAAAAGGTATGAAGTTTAGGGCATATGTTTATAAAAACTTTACTTTTATCCAAGAACCAAGTCTGTGAGGAACTTAATACCTGTTTTAAAGCCCGAGTATGTTTTCCCGATCTATATCGCCTCCAAAACTTTGTTAAATTTTGCCAGCATTCGACAAAACAAGACGCAATATATCAAAAGGCTGGCTATCGTAGTGTAAAAATATGATTGGAAGACGAAATAAACATTTCTTTTTAAGAAAATAATATAGGAGAGATTAATTATTTTGGATTTTTCAATTTTTTTTTAATTTTTAATTTGTGTTATAGCGTATTGCAGCTATTAATTTGGAGAGCCTAAATATTTTTAAAACATTCCTGGGGGGGTATTTACCTCCTTTATCCCCTTTTACCTATGCCAGTTTTCTTGAATTAGGGATTATTGTTACTTTCCGCTTCTATACTCTTTAGTTAACCTGTTTCTTTTAGTGATTTTGCAATACTAGAGCCACTAGAATGAACAATAAAATATAGCTCTTTTTCGTATTACGTACATCCTATAACATTGTCTACTCGAGAAGTGTGTTTTTTGCGAAAAATAGTTAAAAGGCTTCGAAAAATATGAGTGATAGCTTATTCGACGCAAAATGCAAATCTGAGAAAGGCGTTTTTAATATTTTTTCTGCCAATAAAAATTGCGATTGTTATTAACAAAAAACCAAAAAAAAAGGCTATTTTGATTTTTGATGATAACTTAAAAACTATAAGAAACTTGCAAAAAAGACCCTTGAAGAGGAGGAAATTTCTAAAAAAAAGTCCTCCCGGAACTTTATCTCCATTATTTCTATTTTTTTATTATTTATTTAATTCCAACCAACTGTACAGTTTATTAGAGGGAATATAACATTAAAAAACAATATATAACTTTAACAAGAACTCATTAACAAAACAGTCAAATTAATTTTAAATATTTTTTATATGTATTATACAGTGATATATTTTTTATTTTTTAATTCTTATTGGTAGATTATTGTACATTTTAATTCCGTTATGAAGTATTGATCTCATTCCAAAATTACTTTTAATTTAAATTATTTCTAATAAATCTGTTTGTCAAGTATTAGGCTATTTTTTTAAATATGATATTTGAATTTTTTTCTTTTTATTTCAGGGAGTTAATTAAATACATGTTTTTAATTTACATATATGATTAATATATATATATATATATATATATATATATATATATATATATATATATATATATATATATATATATATATATATATATATATATATATATATATATATATATATATATATATATATATATATTATACTTTGTGTTGTAGTTTCTTTGACCTTAATTTATAATATTTAATTTTTTTGTAGGTTTTTTCTTTGGTCTTTTATTTAAAAAAAACACTATTTGTGTTTAATTTTTATATTTATTTTATACATGAGTTTCTTCATTTTTTTGGCCCAAATTCTAAAATATAAAGAAGATGCTTTTCTTACAAACCGTTAACATAGTAAAAACTAACTTACCCTAGAACATAGATAAAAAGTAAATAAAATTTTAAACAAATAACACTTTCATTTTCACCAACAGAATTTATTTACTGTGCGTTTTACAGCAACGAGATGTATACTTTCTAAGGGTTTTATAACTTTTTTTTTGTCGTTGATGGCATTCTTGTTTTTTTGTATCTCTATCATTTCAAGGAATTTAATTTTTTTTCGGTTGATAGGATTTTTGTTGCATTATAATTAAATTTATGTTTTTTAGTATTTTCATGATTGGTCAAAGCAGTTACGTTTTTTTTATCATATTTGTGACTTTTTAGCCTATTCTCTAGGTATTGGCTTGTTTGACCTATATACACACCATTGCAGTTGTTACAAGGAATTTGATAAATGACATTACTTTTTTTGTTTTTTGGGGTTTTTGTTTTTAGCTTACTGAAATTTTTTGATAGAAGATTATATCCTTTGTGGCATATTGTTATATTGTGTTTTTTAAAAAGGTGTTGAAATTGTTGGGATAATCCATTTATAAAGGGTAGAGACATATATTTAGTGTTTTTCTGTTTTTGATTTTTTTTGTTTTCTGTTCCATTATAAAATTTATGGATTCTGTTTTTAAATATTTTGTTTATTAATTGTTTTGGGTAATTGTTTTTAATAGGGCATTTTTAGCTTTCTTAATTGCTTTTTTTCTAAATTGCGGATCTGACAATTCTATGGAGCGGTCTGCTAAGCCTATTATTACTGATTTTTTTTGAGAAATTGGGTGACTTGACTCGAAATTTAGATATCTAGAAGACCAAGTTTTTTTCGTGTACCATTCTGTTTTTATAGACCCATCGATGTGGGTCTAGGGTAAGTTAGTTTTTACTATGTTAACGATTTGTACGACAAGCATCTCTTTTATATTTTAGAATTTAAAAAAGGGCCCAAAAAAAATGGCCGAAACGTCATGTATAAAATAAATATAATTAAACAAAAATAGTGTTTTGTTTAAATAAAAGACCAAAGCCAAGAAAAAACCTACAAAAAAAAAAAAAATTAATATATATATATATATATATATATATATATATATATATATATATATATATATATATATATATATATATATATATATATATATATATATATATATATATATATATAAATTAAACGCTGAAAATGGGCCTCCGCGCGACATTTTTGGTTGCACGCTCGGAATCAAAACCGAGTACGTCACACTAAATAATTATTTTTAAGGTATTAAATCTTAATTAAATATTTTTAAAAATTGTAGTGTATTCAGAACACTTCAAAGAATTCATTCCCATCAAAAATTAAGCATAAAGTTAATTTTTCAACAGTTAGACAATTGTTAATTTAAAAAAATTGTTTTGAAATTTCGTCTTCATTGTACATTTAAGAAAAATGTTTAAATAATTGTCGTAAACATTTTTCACTTCGTGGAGCCCTTCTTATATACATACTTAACAACATCACATCATAAAAGTTTAGAAAAATTTAATCCTTTGTTTATAATAATTTTAAAACTGACAAAAAGTTTAAAATCACAGTAATATTATCAAAGTTATAAAATTATTATAAAAAAGGATTAAAATTTATTTAACTTTTATGGCGTGATCTTGTTAAGTATGTATATAAGAAGGACTCCACAAAGCGAAACATTTATACAACAATTATTTAAACGTTTTTTCTAATGTACAATGAAGACGAAATTTCAAAACAATTTTGATAATTAACAATTGGCCAACTTGTTGAAAAAACTTTTAGTTAAATTTTCAACGGAATTAAATTCTATGAAGTGTTCTGAATATACCATATTTTTTTAAATTTTTTAATTCATATTTAATACCTTAAATAACATATTTAGTGTGATGTACTCGGTTTTGACTTCGAGCGCGCAACTAAAAGTGTCTCGTGGTGGCGAATTATAAATAATGGAGACTTTTTTTGGGAAATTTCCTCCTCTTCGAGTTTATTTTTTGCAATTTCCGCAGTCTTTTATGGTTTTTAAGTTTTCATCAAAAATCTAAATGCCTTTTTTTTCCTTTTCTGTTAATAATAATTGCAATTATTATTGGCAGAAAAAATCCTTTAAATGCCTTTTTCAGATTTGCATTCCGCGTCAAATGAGCTATCGCTCATATTTTTCGAAGCCTTTCAATTATCTTTTACAGAAAACACTCTTCTCGACTAGACTAATAAGTCATTTTCTCAATTTGAATTTTCTAATGATGTTTATATTACATTTTTTTTTTATTTTAGAATCACAAACCATCGAAGATTTTGGTGCCGCTCTCCATTTGATGCGATCTGATTTGGAACATCTACGTTCCGTTTTCATGGCAGTAGAAAACGGTGATTTAGGGATGTTAAAATCGTTAGGAATTAAGGACTCAGAGTTGGGAGACGTTAAATTTTTCCTTGAAAAACTAGTTAATACGGGATTCCTAGATTGAGGTTGGCTAGACCCTGCTGCTGAAATTGTTTACGCCCATCCACAACCACATTTGCCACTAAGCAAACATTTCTACTCTTATCTTCCTCATTAAATGAACTTTTGAAGCCTTTGTCAATTAAATCGTTAGCTTCAAGCAACGTCCATTTTTAAGAAATACCCACTGTAGGTGGATGAGTGGATCTATTTATCTACTACACTAGGTAATTTTTAAAAAGAAAACGTTGCTCTACGATATAAAACGGCTTCAAATGCCGTACATATACAATAAATTGGCTTCAAAAGACATACTTTCTTCCTATTATTGAGGGTGACCAGTTTTTGGGCACCAAAACCAGAAAATCAAATTTGGTAATAGTGTTTTGGGTTGGGCAACAACTTTCTATTTGCAATAGCCAACACAATCTTAAACTTATGTTTTTTATATTCCGTCAATCCAGAGTATCCCACAAGAAAAATTAGGCCTAATTTTATATCGTAACATAAGGCCTTAACATAGGACAAGGAAATAGTACTGAAACTGGACACGTTTTTTAATCTGCTTTGGTGAAACAAGAACTTTGGTTACCTTTCTTACACCTTCATCAGCAGCAGTGTCGGTTTTGAGATTTCCGTCCCCCCTCTGATTTTCATCGTGTTTTAAAAATTAACCAGGGATGCTAAAAGGTTAATTTAGGTAATATACAAGCAAGGTATTTTACTAATTATTTTTAGAAAATTAGAAATTGTCAGCAAGTTTAAAGATAAATAAAGTAAATACTGATATATAACATTATTATGAATTAAAAGTAACACGGAGGTAAAAATGTGCATCCCTAAATTTACTGTCAAATATTAGGTATTCTTAGAAAATTTTATATGTAAACATATCAAAACCTTTAAATGTGTCAAATATCCAAGACGTTGTTAAAGGTTTATTAACAATACATATCATAGAGACATATTATATAATTGTATTTAGGTTTAGGAATATAACGTAAGATGTATTTGTGATCAGCACTACGATCTTTTATTGGTAACTTTACAATTTTTTGTCTTCTATTGAGGATTTCATAGAAAAAAGATTGTAGTCTATCAATATTTTTGAAGAAGGTTTTATTAGAATCGAAGTAAGTTAAAATCAGGTTGCTCAAAGAGCAAAATATGATAAATCAATGGAAGACTATGTCTAACTATTAATCTCTGTTCAGTATGTGTCATCACTTTTTGACTCCCAATACAATTACTGTGGCACAAGTTTTAGGTCTGACTTTTTATTGCACCGTTTGACGTAGTTGTAAAAGTATAACAGAGCACTGAAAACCTGGACTAAACTTATTAATGTTATTTGACTGTAAACATGGTCTTAGTGGCAAAAAAATAGAAGGAGTATGACCTTTTTGTTGCAATAAAGTGGTGCAGAACAACAAAAACTTATTCTCGTTTTATGTTAACTAATGACCAATTCGGACGTTCTGCCACCAAGGAAGATGGCATGGATGTATTGCACCAACTTAAAAAGGGCCTAAAGATGCTACTGTACACCCGGTCGTATTCTAGCTGGCAAACGTATTTCAATTATTGTGATCGATGTATATACGCGTTGCCAGGAGATATATCTTTTATTAAGATAACGACCTGACACTTACCACCATATTAGGAAAAGATGTATCCCTTGCCACGTTTAATTTCTAACCAAGCACAATCATAATGGTGTACCGCACGCAAAATATATTTTCTAGTCGTGATAAAAATATACATTTATCTATATTTAGGTACTATATCTATGTATTTATATTTAAAAAATATTGTCACTGCCTAGTTGAAACCTTAAAATCTTACAGTAAAATTTTAACTGTTTTAGATCGTGAGGATTTCTAATTTTAGATATTTTTTAATAGTAAAATAAGCAACGAATCAATCATTTTGCTATCAGCCTCTTAAAAAAACATTTTCCCACGTCATCGAATTGTTAAAATTTTAAAAAAGGTGTCAATTTGGCAAAGACGATAAACATATATTTTTTCGACTCCCCTACTGAAAATGGCCTGACGTACTTATGAGCATTTCCGAGCCCCAAATTACATAAAAATTATTATTATTTAAAAGAAAATGCTTTATCTTTTTATACGTAGATCTTGTATAGATAGAAAAAAGCTAAAAAGTTGTGTAAGCGCTCTAAGATGCTCTTATATACTGTTTTAGTTAAAATTATTTTATAAATGTGTTATTTAGTATTTAGTTTGGATGCGATAAAATTTCACAACATTTAAAACTCTATTAGGTAACTATATGTTTAAATGACGGCTCTTATGTATACATATCCTACTTTTTTAAATTATATTGTAAGTAATGATATGACATATCACGGTCATTCCAGCTGAAAGCGTACGTGTGAAATATGAAACTTAAACTATGCTCTCAGTTTAAATGTACCGATTTATTATAAAATGAATTTTCTTATTAAATAAATATAATATGTCAAAAACCATGCTTTTTATGTCCTCCACCCTAAAGTTTTACATAGTAACAAGGTAACTACACATACAGAACTTTTGCCTCTTTATGATATTCCATGAAGTCAAACTCTCTTAGGGACATATAGCGGAGCGATGCCGTAAGTCTATCGTGTCTTTTTTTTTTCTGGCGTAGAACCAGGTCAGACCTATTAGGTTCCTTTGAGTATGTCACCGGACACATGAAATCGTATTTTACGACATTTTTTTGTGGTCTCGAACTTTTTAAATTAATAAAAAGTGATTTTTTTAAATTATAAAAAATTGTTTTTTTTTTGTTTTCATCGCCATCACTTTAAAACTATCAAAGATAAAGAATTTTTTTTGTGTCAAATTAAAGCCCACACTGTACTGCTTTTAACCTTATAAACTGTTTGGGCACAATTCGCACTTTCATTCCTTTAAAAATCACATAAACTAAAAATATATATTTTTTGTATTGAAATTTTCACCAATCGATAAACTTTTTTATTTTTGAAAATATTTTCATACATGCAGCGAAGAAAATATAACCAATTAATAACAAAAGTTTTCCTAGAGCGTATCGTTTGGGAACAGCGAATTTTTTTTCAGACGTAAAAAAGTATCATCGGGACCCAATAGACCTCGCGCGGATAGCGTGCGTAATAATACATTAGTAGTGGTGGTTGTCGAAATTTAGACTGTGCTGTATGTATTAAGAATTCTAAAACAATAAAGCGCATAATTTGTAAAAAAATTGTGTATGATGAATACAAATCTGTGATACAAAGACTTAGAAAACAAGGATTATTATCATTCCTATCAAGTGCTGAAAAAAGGGCAGGACAATCTAGCAAAAGAAATTTTGTCAAAAAAAATGGTATTTTAAATGGCAAAATAAAAATAAAATATCATATAGACTGTCGTAAATCTTACACAAATTCTCAAAATTATTATCATATTTTGCAATCAGACAGTTGCGCCGATCCTTCAAATTATTGTGGCATTAAACTTAAATGTCATAGTTTTAATATTAGAAAAATGTGGTTTTTTGCAACACAAGTAAAAATAAAAAAAAAGAAAGGTTTAATAAAAAATCAGTTTAAACCAGTAATTTAAATATTATTATGTACCTACATAGTATAGTTGGTACCATTAAATTAGTTTATTTACGTTTGATGCGAAATATCATAAATTATGTTACAGCCACTACATATCTGAAAGAACCATAAAATCGCACAAAAATAGGAAAATGGTTCCCAATACTGCCTCGAAACTACCCGAAAATAATTCTATAATATCTATCTCTTCGGCAAGTATTGGTAATGATGTTCTGATAGATCTTTTACTTCCTAAAGAAATGTCCAAAATTTAAACTTTATTAAGAGCTGCCGCCATACGACAATAGACCAATCGGTGGCGGTGGAAGGGTGTTATACCCACTCACTTTAAACCTACCTTTTTAAACCTACGTAGTGCAATGGCTTTATGTCAACCCAAAATTGAATTTCCAACATGTACTTGTGTGAAAGAAGGCCTAAAATGTTGTAAGGACTATAAATCTCGTTCCTGCAATAACATTATTAAAGACTTTGAGGCAGACATGGATGAAATTTACGAAGAATACCAATAATGAAGAGCCTAAATAACTACTTACATATTACATTTTTGCTTCTGGTAAAGAAAATCACCCACGGAATTGGACGATTTTTAAATTGGCAATGTAAAATGTACTTTAAATATTATTATTTAAGACAAAAAAATGCGGATGAAGTGGTTTTCACCAAAAAAATCGCAATTGAAATTATAAAAATTGGTCATTATTTGACATTTTATTTTAACTTTTTTTACTATTTACATGTAATAAATACATGCGCCGCTTCAAGACGTTTACAGTGTTGCCATACGGAAATACTTATTAATTTATAATAAAAAACTTGGCCATTACCATTAGGACTATTTTCATTAAATCAAAAATATTTGAAGTTCGCGCCAGTTACAAATATAATTAAGGAAAATAAAAAGCCGCTTTTACTAACCAGCACTAAACATGAGCGACCAGAACGGCGCATTTATAAGAAATAAAAGTTACAATTTAACGAGGAAAACCTAACCGGAACTAACCAGAAACTGACCTGAACTAGGTAATAGTTTATAAGTTGTTGTTTGTTTTTCTAGAAAAAACAACTTTCAATAATAACAAATTATTACAAAACATCTGGCAAAATTGCTTATTCAAGCAGAGTCACATCAAGAAACGGCAACGTATCATTTCTTTATATGGAACAAAAAATATATATTCCTGATAAAAAAAAGTTTAACGAAGCCCTAGTTTATATTTTATGTACTATGTTTCTCAAATTTAATTAAAAGACATAAAGCATCCGCAATTTTTAGTTGCTCAAAGTGTTTTAAAAATTAACTCTTGAATGTATAATTAAAAAATAACAAATTCCGTGGGTGGTTTTCTTTACCAGCACCCAATAAAAAAAAGTCTAATAAACCTACTAATTAGGTGGGTAATTAATAACAATGATTGATATTTTTTGAATGGGTTTATAAATCTACCCACCTGTTTTAAATATTTTTTTCCTAAACAACTTAAGCAACCCTTAGATCTGCGTTTAAACCTGTTGATAAAACTTAATTTACTACACTCCCACTAGACCATAAGATCATTGCAGTCGGCCGGCTCGCTAAGCCGAGCGCGCAAAAATATGACTTTGTCCCGTGAAAAAAATATCACTGACTCAATACTATAAAGGGAACATGAAAAAATTTTATTTTAAAACTTTTTTAATCATTAGCTACAATTTGTATGTAGCATGTATGTATAAATTTTCAATAATAAACTTTTTTCTCGATTGCCTAAAATTACGCTACTGAAAATAACAATTTTGAGTTTCCTACTATTTTAAAAGTTAAACAAAAAAAGAATCAGCTTTACGTGGGACGTTGTTAGAAGCGCTATTGTGTCTACTTTAATGTAAAAAAAAATTAACCTGATATCATAAATATTATTAGAGATATAGCAGTGGAAATGTTAAAAAACGTGTTTTATTGAAAACCGATTTTTTTTGGGTTTTTTCGAAATAAAAAAGTTCTCGACCACTAAAAAATGTCGTAAAAAGTGATTTCGTGTACACGATTACCTTATTAAAGAATCCTACTAAGTCTGGTTTGGTTCTACGCCGTTTTTTTTTCTCGATAACTAAGCGACTTTCCTTCCAAATTTTACTCCACTAATAGTGATTAGCCCCTAACAGGGCAGAGACAAATACAGTGTGGTACAGGGAACCCGTTTATTAAGGGCCTATACATTTTTGCAGAAATTATTAAGTTATACCAGATAAAGTTTTTTATAAAACTTGTTTGTTGTAAAAGTATCTTAAATTTTATGGTGTTTTTAGGTTTGTTGAGTTTTATATTCTAAAAATGTGGTTGATGGTTTAAAGGATCCAGAATGGCATCTAGAAAAAGACGTATTTTGGATTATTCATGCAAAAAAATATCACAATTTTTATTAACAAAAAAGTTTTTAAAAAATAGTCGTCCAGCTTTTCGGCAAAATCTCAAAAAGTAGAAGTGATAGCTCAAATATTATAAAAGATTTGGAAAGAGCACGAAATTCTAGTAAAAAGTTCTCAATTCCCGGAATTGTAGCTTCAATATTTATTAATTTAATTTAAAATTGAAAATCGGCTTTCGCGCGGCATTTTCGGCGTGCGCGCGCCCTCACTGTAGTGAGCGTAGTTTTTAAATAATTTTTTTATGTAACTAAATATATATTAAAACGTTTGAAGTGACATTCAGACACTGAAAAGATTATGATCCCCCAATAATAAAAGTGGTATCACCATTTTTCAAAAAGTTATTCAATTGTTAATTAACAGTTTTTTACGTCTCTGTTGTCATAAAAGGCGGTATAAAAGTTTAAATAATTAATCCATAAATTTTTTGTTTCTTGGAGACCTTCTTATAAACATACTCAACAAGATGACATTATGAAAGTTTATAAAAAAAATTATTTCATTAAAAAAACGAAAAATTCAAACAATATTTCTTAAATATATTTTTTTAAATTTTAAGCTATTATTGATTTCATCTTCATGTTAGGCATTTTATAATTACTTTTTTATTATTTTTTTAATCACCATATTGTTAGCGTAAGAAAATAATGATTTTAAAAAACTTAAAAACAATATTTTATTGTTTATAATCGTTTTCTTTTCATATTTTATTATTGAAATAAATTATTAGGGAATCGTTTTTTTTTAATATTTAATTAATCCATTTGTTTATAAACAACTTATAAACAAATGGCAGGAAAAAATTTAAAAAGTAATTATAAAATGCCTAACATGGAGATAAAATCATATATTATAATAATTAATGAAACGAAAATTTTTTATAAACTTTTATTATGTCATCTTGTTGGGCATGTATATAAAAAGGGCTCCAAAAAAACAAAAAATTATAGATTAATTATGTAAACTTTTATACCGGCTTTTATGACCACAGAGAGCCGTAAAAAACTGTTAATTAACAAATGACAACTTTTTGAAATATGGTGTTAACTTTTATTCTTGCTGGATCATATTCTCTGAAGTGTCTAGATGACACCAGAATATTTTAAAATTTTTAATTATTATTTAATTGCATAAAAAAAATTATTTAAAAACTACGCTCACTACAGTGGCGACGCGCGCATGCCGAAATTGCCGCGCGAAAGCCGATTTTCAACGTTAAATTAAAATTATAAATATTGGAGCTACAATTCCGGAAATTAAAAACTTTTTCCTGTTTTTTCAGAAACTTTTATAATATTTGGGCTATCACTTACACTTTTTGAGATTTTGCCAAAAAGCTGGAGGGCCATTTTTTACAGTTTTTGTTAATAACAATTGTATTTTTTTTTGCAGGAAAAATCCAAAATGGTCTCTTTCTAGATGCCATTTTGGATTGTTTAAACCATTAACCAATTTTTAGGAGACTTGTAACTAATTTTCGCAAGAAATCAACTTCTCGACTAGACTACAGGGTGGCGACACAAAGATGATTTTTTTAATCAAATACCCTATATTTTATTACATTCTTAAATAGCCCTTGCAAAGACAAATTCAACAATATATATGACTCTGGTTCTGTGATGCACCATTTGGAACTTATTAGGGATTATCTTCCGAATAGATACAATTACGTAACCGCTATGACCACGACGCTGATTGACTTTGTTTAAAAATATTCGAATTCTTTTTTATATAGTAGTGCTTTGGATCATTCCATGTTCTAATTTAAAATTCTGTAAAAATCTACGCCGTGTTGCCAAGGTTCGTAAACTACTGTTACTTCTCGCATTTTTTTCAAAAAAAAAACAGTTTAAATATATTTGCGGTTTTGCTTTGCAGATTTAACCAAAAAAAATTCACCCTGCCGTCTATAAGTGCTGTGAAAATGTTTTCGACGTGTTGGGGTATTTTTCAACCTCTCTTTTTCTGAATTACATGTGATAGCGTTGGCGGTGCAGTGAGGACAAAAAGGCCCTAACAAAAACTGGTTATATCTGGAGAATCATGCATTTTGGAGCACCTAGATGTACGTGCAATAACGTGAAATGTTTTGAATAAGTAGGAGGTTTCGATATGGCCCAGAGCCAGATGACATCGAAGTCTTAGCAAGTATGGGAAACCATATTTTATCTAAACAGAGATTTAGAGTGTAAGCAAAGCAGAAGGGTTGCTCTTTCTTTTGCTAAGCTTTGATATGGGGTAAATCGAGCTGGCATTAACGCCATAAGGGAACGGTTAAATTTAAGTAACCCCTTACGGATAATTGCGTACAAAATTTGATAGTTAGCCTAGATGTCTATTTGTACTATTTTTATATATTTTTTTATTGTTAAAACTTGGCAATAACCGTTGAGAAAAATATTTCACGTTTCCTTGACAATGCAGGACAACTCGTGTAATGCTTATAGATTATAAAGGAGTCAAACTAACGTTGATAAAGATAAACACACCAGGCTTAAACCTAAGTTTGATGTTTAAGCCCTTATAGCATATTTGCCCAAAATTATTTATAACTTATTGTTACCGAAGGCATGGGCAAATCCACTCTTAACACAAGAAAGTAATAAAAAAAGTTAAATATAGTTTTTTTCCCTTCAATCAAGATAATTAAGTATGTTTTCCTACTCCTTGAATGCGAAGCCGAAAAAGATTTTGCGGCTCACGGGTTCTAAACAACGGCGTCAGTCCTAAAATGGTAACCTTTACTGGTAGTGGTCACACTGTTCAATTACCCCCCGAAACTGGGGTAAACTGTTTGAAATAGTTAAACTCAACTCTTATACAGGAGACAAAGGGTTTAATAGGCTTTAATGACCGTTTGCACCAACAATTTTAAGGAACCCATAGCACTAAGTAATCTTAAAAGTGACCAAACAAGAAATGTGTGCGAATAAGCGTGCTGATTGGTCAACAGGAAAGGGCCGACCAATCAGTGCGCAAAGCGAGGTATATACCCCTCCCACCGACTAATCAGCACGGAGAGAGAAAGGTTCTACTGCGATTCTTCCGCCTCTCTCGCACGCTTGTTTGCACTGCCGAGCGGCAAGGCTGCCTTCAGCAGGTACATGCTCGAAGATTAATCCGTTTTTCAATGAACTTTTCATATTTTGGATTTCGGCAATACTAACCCGAAATAAATCTTTATTTGGTTTCTTTAACCTCAATTTAAGTTGTCAAAACAACAATAAAAACAGCAGAGCAAATCAATTTAAAATTTACTTACCGCAACAATTTTAAAATACTTACACGTCAGTACAGTCTCTCTAATCGTTTAATAAATTAGGCAGGGGGTTATCACTTAAGCAAGAAGCCTTTTGTGTTTTTATAGGTGCCAAAAACTAGATTAGAAACAAGACAATATGTTTATAAACCATTAACACAAAATGAATCCAAAATATTCAAAAGCCTTAGTTATCTTAGTTATTGTAATTATCTTATATAAAGCATTTAAATCATATGTCTTCCCGGGAAGACCCTCAATCGAACAGATTATAGTTCGAGATGAATCAGGCAAGGAAACAGAAAAGGTGAAAGTATCTGTTTATTATGAGGCATTATGCCCTGACTCGAAGTTTTTTATTACATATCAACTTGTTCCTGTCTTCGATGACCTAAAAGAATATTTAATTGTTGATTTGGTTCCATATGGCAAAGCCCAGGTAAGTGTTTTATTTGCGTCCTTGTGTTTATCAACCTGCATCCCTTTTCTCAGTTATTCACTTTATAAACCCAATCATGTTGGTTGTCACAACTAAGTTTGCCAGTATTCATTCCTTACTTATAAGCAGTCAAGTTTTGCAGAATAAAGGGTGATATAACCTTGTATGTGTTTGTTCTTAGAGACTCAAAATCTACAGTTTTTGCATCAATGTCTCTACTGGAAAGTGTGGTAAAGTGCTTTAAGAAGTGTTAAAATGAAAGTTAACCAAAAAAGGTTTGGCTCACCATACACACAGTAAAGTTGGACATTAATAAAACTACCATTAAAACTATTTATATTTACTTTTCAGACAATAATTGATGACACAGGAAAAATTGAATTTCGCTGTCAACATGATCATGTTGAATGCTTTGCAAATAAGATTCATGCATGCGCAATTGACCAGATAACTGATCCTGACAAGCAATTAAAATATGTTGCCTGTATGATTACTGACAATATGATTCCTGAAGATGCAGGTGAAAGAGTATGTATATAGTAACATATCATTAATAACAATTATGTGGTATTTTCTTCTACAGCCGAATGAAATAATAAAATATAATCTTTTTCAGTGTGGTCGCGAACTAAATGTCGATTTCGCCCCAATAAACAAATGTGCCATAGAGCAAAAGGGTTCTATCCTACTGAAGAAATATGGAGAGAGGACTCATGCTTTAAATCCCAAAGTTAGGTTTATCCCTACAATAGAATTAAATGAAAGTCAAAGCTTCGAATCTCAGGCTGCTATTTTAAAGGATCTTATGAAGGCTGTGTGTAAGGTTTATAAAATTAAGCCTGATAGATGTAATAGTGTATAGATTTTACGATAAAATGACACCAAATATAGGACCTTTATTTTATTATTTTTTTAAATGTCTATTAAATTTATTACTGGTAAGAATTATCTATTTGCGTTCTCAAAACTATTTTTTAAGGATAATTTAGGGCATATGAAATAAACAAAAAAAGATGTGTGTATTGCCTCTGTAAGGAATATCATCATAAGTATTGTTTAAAAATTATGATTACGTAAATGTGAATTTTTAAATTAATTTAGAAAGATATCATGCTAATGGGAAACACAAATAGGTACAATTTTTAAACTAAATACTTTTATAGTTGTTTCCTGAAGGGCTAGTGTTTACCTAATTGTTCAAAATTTAGCAAATAATAATTTCTAGGAAAAAATATGGTTCTTATATTTGGTGTTCCAAACATTTTGAGAAATTGTTGATTTCTCTATTAACCAAATGCTGGATTATGTGCACTGTGAAATTCTGTGGTAGAATTTGTTATCTTTATTACCATTATTTAAGTGCAAATATCTTTACCTTAGTTTATAGCAGAATTCTACATAATTTATAAAATTCTGTAGTGCACAGAATTCGGCCTCAGATTAGTCTAGGTAGAAGCATAGTAGGACAAACATAAATTATGGTTGTGACACTTTCTTTATAAAATATGGGCGCCGCTAACTATTTATTTACTACTTAAGATAGTTGTTCAGTTCTGCCATCGATATTTTAGTTTTTGGGTAATTTTGCTGGTATATGTTGTTTTTACATCCAACACTTACCTTTTAAAATTAAACAAAGAATGTTTTATAAACTAAAAAAACGAAAAAGGACAATAATTTTAAAATAATTAACATTTATTGTTAATCGGATGCGGTAAAGTCTAAATACTTTCTGTTTATATTATATATTACTAATTTTTCTAGGTTTAGGTTTATACAAACATTTATGTCCTGAAAAAAAACTAGTCAAAAGTAGCCAGCCCCTCGTTGTAACAATATTTTTATCATTAGTCCATTCATTATTTGTGCCAATTGTGAGGGATAAAATATTAAAATTTTAAATTGGAGCAGGTAAGAGAAATTTATTCAATTGGTAAAACCCTTATGACCAAATGACAGGGTGTTTCCACACCTAAGGATCATCAAGAACCTTATAAATTTCTGGGGTAATAAAGTATTATCAATGTGAAGCTTAAACAGTAACAATTTGACGACTTCATCTGCTCTCTCTCTCTCTCTCTCTTTCTCTCTCTCAATCCTAGAAATATGAACCCTATAGAAGGGTGACAATATGATGCAACACTAGTCTAGATGGCTTCTAACCAGTGAGTAATATAGCATCTTTAGCATGTCCACACTCTAAAGCTCAGAACACTGCTTCCTCACAAATTTTGCTATCTTAAATCCTTGTAAATGACCCAGTCTCAAACCTCAACCCATTATCACTAAGATCCATGACCTCTGTTACCTGCATAAGTTCACAACATCATAAGATGACATAAGTGGTGTTGGTGTCTTCTTTCTGGTAAATTATATAAACTTGCATACACTTAGTGGAAATTTTACTTATTTTTAAACCTTCTTTCAGGACATAATTATACATCTGTTGTTTTAAATTTAAGTTTTTAATATTAGTCTTGCCAAGATTTTTTTTTTCAGTTATTAGTTTACTTGATGTATAAATTCCATTGAATTCAATGTCTTTAAGGCAGTGTATATTGGAAGTAATACATTTTTAGCGGTGTCCATTTTGGAAAATAAAAATATAAAAGTTATCATAATGCGGACTTACGAACTTTATTCGGTTTTACCGATTTTGACATTATTTATTTAGAATAATTTAAGTTACCGCATTTACCAAAAAAGCAAAGAACAACATTTAAAACATGACAACAAAAATTTTTAGTACAAAAAATATGGTTACATGAATGAATTTCAATGATTTACCCTTTCAAATACAATTTCTGAGTTCTAAAAGGGCAATGGATATCAGTTTTTTGTTAATTAAACTCCAAAAATTTCCACAGAAGCCTTTTTTATATAGACCCAATCAAGTTTACTTCAATGTCGACTTTATAGATGTATTATATTTCTTACCATGTTCGTTTTAATTTAATAGTTTGTGGTATTACAGCAATTACTTGTTTAAAAAATCTCATTTAACCGCAAATAAGCGGAAAGTTTTATATTTTTTCCAGTTACATTTAGATAATAATATGTTGTGATTAATATTTATTTAATGGTGTAATTATTATGATGCTGCTAATTTAAACAAAAAAAAGTTTATGTAAAATGGCTTTCAACACAACATGCTTTTTAATTAAATCTATTTATGATTTGTCATTGAAACAGTTTTAAATTAATAATCTAAAATATTACTGGAATACTTTAAATTTTACTTATTTAAAATAACTTGGTGGTGTACTTTCTAAAAATATCAATATGAGCACTTCAAAAAACAATTGCAAATCTTCAGTAACAATGACTTGTTTTGGTATTAATCTATGGTGTTTGAGAGGTTAAAGAAATCATGTTTTGAATTATTTTTCTGCACATAAAATCTATCTTTAATACTTTTTCTTGATACTTTTTCTATCTCTTATATGATTGCTATTGGAATTTTAAACAATGCACTACCTCCTTGGCAAAAAAGGTACCTCTGAACTACAATAATTGAATATTTGGATATATATATATATATATATATATATATATTTTATATATATATATATATATATATATATATATATATATATATATATATATTATATATATATATAATATATATATATATATATATATATATATAATAATAAATGTGGTTTACCGCATTATCATTAAAATAATATATGGTGATCAAATCCCAGTAGCCACAAAAATCAAATAAATTTTGGTAAAAAGGTATTTAGAAAATTTGGTTTCTTGGCCAACAGAGAATTTTCACTCAGTATAAAGTAAATCATTGTTACTGGGAAACAATTTATTTAGCTTTGGTTAACCGTCTTTAAGTAAATTGTTTATAAAAACATGATTAAACCATTAGTTGGAACATGACAATAGTTAAGAGATTTTGAAACAATGTTTTTTACGATAATAACGACAATTCAACAGAACAACGAAAAAAATTGGTAAAAGGAATAGTTAGTTAACTTAAAATAGATGTTTTTATTGTCTTTTGTTTGTAAAACTTTCAAGCTTATTTACATATAAAGTATGTAAAATTAAACAAATTTTATAAATAGATTTTATAAAAATAACACTTTTAGTTAACTGCAGTATTGCTTAAATCATCCAGAATACAGCAAAATATTGTTATTTGTAATTTTTAGATTATTTTTGCTCTCTAGAAGTTAAATTTGTTTGCAATTTCTAACTTCCTTTTTGGAATAAATGTAAATGTCATAAGAAGTGGTAAATTTACCTAATTTATCGGTTGTAATTGTAGCCTAGATGACAATTTTTTTATTAAATTCTCCTCCTTGCCAGCAGGAAAATAATTTGTAACTCAGGAATAACGTATTTTTTCATGTTACGCGCTAAAATCTAAGAAATATACATTAATTATAAAAGTCTACACAACGACATCCATTAGCTTTGGGTTCCATAAAGATAATCGCGACGGTCTTAAACAGTAAATTTTACTGTTTAATTTATTATTTAAACACGCGTTTATTCTGTCTCATGAGTAATTACTACGTCAAATCTCTCCAAATAATTATATTATTTTTATAATTTTTAGTGGATTGTATTTATATTTTACCCAAATTTCGTATTATTACTTAAACACACGGCTATGCCAAATTTCACCCTAATTAATAAAATATTTCAGGTTCTAAGGGTTGCAAAGGAATGACAATTAAAAAGGTTTTATCGAACCCAAAAAATCCGTAAATAATAACTTAAACCATAGATACGAAAACGTATGTATTCTAAATGAGAAATGTAAAAAAACAGTTGAAGTGAAGTGAAGTTCCACGCGATTAAGTTTAAACATTAACATTCCCTTATTTTATACTAATAATGTAATTACACCATATACAGGGTCTCCTAATAATAGGTTTAATCAGGGAAAGCTATTTCATTACCGATTTTTTAAAACACGAAAAAATGTTCCATTAAAACGCGTTAAGATTTCATTTTTAATTTATTGTGTAAATTTTAAGAATTAAAAAAAACTTTAGTTGTACGTAAATAACGGCATATTATATTTTTTTATTGTAACAAAATACTCTTTAAAAAGGTTTCGAACCTTTGATCTTTAGTTTATATAAATATTTTTAAAGCGGTCGTTTTTTTAAGAGTGTAAAAAAGTCGCATGTCGGAGCTGCAAAACTAACATCTTTATGAACTATTTCCAATTCTTTTAACATATAATTACATTTAATAATTATATATATATATATATATATATATATATATATATATATATATATATATATATATATATATATATATATATATATATATATATATATATATATATATATATATATATATATATATATATATAATTTAGGTGGCAATCCACTGTTCATTGTTCATTTAATCTCTCTATATAAACATCTTTCTCTATTAACTAATTATGTATTTTTTAAAATATTTCCATTATACTAAAGCATAAAGTTTTATTTAGAGTATTAATAAAGACAAACTTTATGTACAAAAGCTTATAACTTTAAGTTTTAGTTGATGATGATAGTACGGGTAAAAATAATAAACGCCCTGTATAAGTTTTAAATAGAAAATATTTGCGTGGGAGGCTGGAAATAACTAACATATTTGTCTAATGGTGATAAACTTATCATTATGTTGAGAAGCAAAAAACGTAATTTTAATATCAACTAAATTATATAGCTCTCATATCTACTTTAAAATGAAAACATTGAATTAAATTTTAGTAATAATAAATTTAGATTAATTTTAAATACTTATGTGAACACCTGTTAAAATAGGAATTTTGTTGTATAACGAATCTAAAGAAACAACAAAAAATAACACAAATTCTTAGGGTGGATTTAATGCTCGACCGGCGATTAGCGCTGACATCGGTCGAACTTAGTTATATCAGCAAGCAGGCTATACGCGCGTAGCAGTGTTATTGCTTATACATTTTCACTGATATAGCTACGTTCGATCGATGTCAGCGCTGACCGTCGGTCGAGCATTATAACATCTAATCTGATAATCAGGGTTGGGTTATCTAGTAAATAACTGAATGTCGTTTTTCCATTTGCCAGCATTATATCCTTCTTAGAAGACTGATTTCCATATATTTTTAGTGATCATAATTTGGAAAAATGTACAGTAGTGGTCAAAAAAAGTTAAGATTTTTCATAAGTCAGAAATAATGAATGTTAACTTATTTTCCTTAAGTACAGCGTGAATCAAGATGTATTCCTAGGAATTAAAGTAAATATATATTTTATGGAGCTACAGAAGTAAACTAAATAAACAAAATAATAACTGGAAAAAACAAACATATAACTCCACAAAGAGGGCAAAAAACTTAAAAGAAAATTTACTGCCCAAATTCCAGTCAGTTATTAAAAGCGCATCAGCGGTTATCGAATCTTTGTTAACCTTTGTAAACAAAATTATTAAGCTCCTTTTAAAAATGATTTTAAATTTATTATGGTTGATATCGACTAAGTTATTTATGACCAATGTAGGTACCCGTATTTTTTTAGGAATAACTTCTGAATCACCTTGTATATTATTACACAGATTTATAGAAAGTTAAGAATATTGTAAACCGCTTATAAATTCTGGTGCCGACATTGATCTTTTTAAAATTATTTAGGCCCCAACATAAAAAAAACACTAAAAAAACCTTATAGAGTTTGTCTTTCTTCTTTTGAGGGGAAAGCTAACTGTGAATAAATTGTACAATAATAAAAATTACACAACCTGTTAACTTTATCCTTCGAGCAAATATTCACCTAAGGGCAGCAGTCTAATCCCTTTTTCTATTGCTCTGCTTGCTGATTACCGATCAATCAGCACTTGAAGCGAGAGAGAAAGGAATTAGACTTATTGTCGCTTTCTCTCTCGCAAGGCCGAGTGACAAGGCTGCCTCTGGTAGGTATTTTTTTGGAGACCCTATCAATAAGTAAATGTAACTAAATGGGTAGCCTATGACAAAATTTAAATATAAGTTTTGTGTTTTACTATATCTTTGTAAATGTGTATATGTGGTCGTTTTTCAAAACAAGTATGTTTGTATTGAAAATATAAGAAATGTTATTTAAATTGTCAGCTTCAGATCCTTCAATGAAAGTACAGTAGCTTAGGAACAATATATTTTTATTTATACTATCTTTTTAAATTGTTAGGTCTGTTTATTATTCAAAAAAATCTTATACTTTTCTACACACATAGCCCTAAAATACATCTTCCATAAGTAAATATGTATTGTTTATTTTATTTTAAAAAGTGTAAAATAGTGTACACTATTGCTGAATAACAAACAGGCCTATAACCATAAATAAATGAGAATAGGAACCTACAACCCTCTGTTACCCAGACGGGCGTCTAACAATTAAGCTTCTGAGATTTAGTCAGAGCTGTCGCAATTACTTTTAAAAAGTAATTTAATTACAGTTACCAATTACTCTTCTAAGTAGTAGTAAATTACGATTACCAATTAGTAGCAAGTTGTTAAAAGTAATTCAATTATCAATTAAAACGAAAAGTAATTGAATAGTTTTGCAATTACTCTATTAAATTACCACATTTAATTCAATTATCTTTTTGAATAGTAATTGAATTACCGTAATGTAAGCATCAATCGAAAATACTAAATCAGCGCGGAGGCGGCGTTTGCCGGATTCAAAGCGGTCCGCCGTGTTTCAAGATGCTTTCTGGCTGGCCAAAATGCCGGCAGTGCAGCGTGAAAATCAATTACCAATTACGATTACATTATCCCATTAATTGATAATTCAAATACGATTACCTTTAAATTAAAGTAATTCAATTACTGGAAAGTAAGTGAATACTATTTTTCAATTATTTTAATTTAATTACCGGCAGCTCTGGATTTAGTTATGTTAGTTTAGTTAGTATAAATCTGCAATTGAAGTTTTTATAATGGTATATACAGAATGAGATGCTTATTTATCTAACAACCGCAAATTAGCCGGTTTTTAAAACAACTTTAACTTTGACTAGAATTAATAAAATGTAACGTATAAGCAGTGGCGGATGGTCAATAAGGGCGAAAGGGCTGTAACCTCCCGAGACAAAATGTAAATACCCAATAAATCAAAAATTATTTTTTGTATTTAATCATTATTAATAAAAATTTCAATTTTAACTTCATTTTTTCACTTTGCCAATTGCCTGACACCCATTCTAAGTCGCTCGAATTCGCGCCATATATTCCTTACCGATGTTTTACGTGGCGGGAATTATTTTTGCCCTGACCATCCGCCTGAACCTGCAGATGCTGCCTGCATAAAAATGAGTTATATTAATATAAAAAACACCGGAAAAATGTATTGTCCGATGTTCTTTTTTAAAATAGCTCCTCTGTATATTAAGGCACGATGAGTTAAGTGCTCAAAATTTTTGTCTGGTCATAAACTTGAGCAAAAAGCAAGATTTATTGTTTTAAAAGCTATACATCCCCTTAGATAAGCCGAGATCCTATATAAAATCTCGGGGTAAGCAGATTTTTTGCCACGTGATCGATCCTCTACTGCGAGACCACGTGATAATATTGGAACTTAAGCCATAAAGGTTAACTAATCCCCCTTATTTTTGCATTACGCACGTGCGCGAACAGAGTAAATGCTAAAAATATTCAGAAAAATTAAAAATTTTAAGAAGTTACGGGTATTAATTCCGGTCAAATTTACAGGTTTTTGAAAAACAGGCTAAAAAACATTTTTTTTGCAGTCACTCTTTAATTATACAGAGTTTAAAAATATTTTCATTATCTGTTTCATTTCAATTTGGATATGTTTTTATTAAACATCACTGATGATGGTTTTACCGAAAGCGCTCTGCTAGGATTTTTAAATAAAAAAATTTGCACGAAATACAAAGTCTCTTCATTCCCTAAATTCTTACGAGCACACAGCCACAACCAAGTTTCATTTAAAAATGTATATATTGCTCCATCTAAAAGAATAGGTTGATCTGGTATTAGTCCAGTAACTGAAGACCTGAAAGTACCCAAAGCTGTGAAGTTTTCATTTGTGGCGCAGTTCTTAGGACTTCATGGATGGTTTCGAGCGAGAAAAAGTTTATCACGATTCCGACGTGGGAACCCGCTGAAAATGGCCCGCCAAAGTACCAAAAATAAGTTTTCCGCGAATATCTGCCAAAATATGCGAACTAGAGAATTTTTGTTCAGACAAAAAGTGAAGATCACCTCGAAATCTACAAAAATGGTCCTTACCATTTTTTTCGCAACACCAATATGTTTCGCAAAAAAGGCCGTCGAAAAATTCATAACATTCCACACTCCGTCCGCTTATAAGTGAATCCGTGAAGATAACGGCATTCTAGCGGTAGAGCGGCAGCTGAAATGAGGTGACTTTTGGGTCCCGTTATCTCGAAAACTATCGATTTTTCGAAAAAAAATATAAGGACCCTTTTTGTAAATTACAAGGCGATCTTCATTTTTTGTCTAAAAAAAATTCTCAAATTCGCATATTTTGGCAGATATTAGCGGGAAACCCATTTTTCGAGCCTTGAGGGGTCATTTTCAGCCCTTTCCCACCTGTTAATGTTGATAAACTTTTTTTTTAAGAATTGCGCCACAAGGGAAAACTGTACAGATTTGTTCCTTCATTTACTGGACTATATAATAACTTCCTAATTTTCCTTGCTTATAATCAACATGGTCCCTTTGTGAGAGTTGAAGGTCTGAAGCACAATTTAGGACATTTCTGTTCTCTTGTGGTATATTCTACTTTAGAAATTTTTTAAATTTATTTATAGTGTTTTTATATTTCAATGTTACTGATTGTCTGTGGATCTTTTAACTTTTTGTTAAAATAAATAAATGTGTATTAAAACATCCAAAGTAGTTTTCTTTTCTTTTATTATCCAATATTACATTTTATTGCAGGGGTGAAATAATATTTATTTGACTACCTATTAAAAACAAAAGATCGGTTTATCAGTTTTTAATTGACTTTGCTTCCTCTTAATATATTTTTAACATATTTTTACATCTGTTAGCTATAAAATACTTTCTGGTAATCTAATGACTTTTACAACTTTAAATAAAAATTTAATTAATATTAAATAAACTTTTTACAGCACGGCTTAAACACATAATTTAAGGAGTTATTTTACTTAAATTTCTTAAAACTTAAAATACCTAGAGGTATGTTCAAAAACCTGTGTCACACCTATAATATACTTAATTGCTCAAATGAAACAAAATTTATAATAAAAATAAACAATGCAATTAATTAGAAAATAGGCAATTTAAACAAATCTACTATATTAAATAATTTTTTAATAATTTGGTTATTCAAGAAAATGTTTTAAACTATAACTGCTTTAACACAAAATAGGGCACTTTAAAAAGCACAATTTCTATAAATATACAACAGTAACATATATTATTTTTTGTTAAAGCATTTTTCTCATGTAGATTTAGGGTTTTTAAAATTTTCTCTACACAATTCCATTCCTTTATTTTTCTAATTATTTCCTATAAAGCATTGTGCATACTTATTTCCCTAACAAACCTCCTATAAAGAGATGACTAAAAAACTATTAGATGTGGCAATGTGTAAAAAAAACATACAAATTTCTACTCAAGCTTTGCAGCGTATATATATAAATCTAAATTAATTTAAAATTATTATTTCTAAAAAATGTTCTGGACGTTATATTTTTCTAAAGAAAGCACTTGAATGACCTATTTTAAAAAATTTAGTACATATTAAGAACTAAATGTGATAAGCAAAATAAACAAATTCGTAAACACAGAATTTTTAGTTAACATATCCCAATACATTAGTGCAAAAAATTTCCTTACATATTTGTTTATTGCCTTATTGTTATAAATACCTTATATATTGCATTCTTTTTTATAGGTTACCCTGTTTAATGCAGGTTTTTTTAATAATTTTGAGATTAGTTCAAGTTTAGGAAATTTTTGGCACAAAAAATCTATAATACTGGCACCTTTAAATTTTCTCTTGTTGGTAAATGGCCAAGAATATTCTTAATTCTACTCAGTCTTAATATTTAAAGGTATTAAGGTAATTCTTTATTTAAATATGAAATAAAGAGAAAAATAAAAATATGAAATACCCTAAATGTAATATCATTTTATTCAAATTAATTTAACTAAATAAACAAATCCTAGCGATATTTTGTGAGAGATTGTTTAAACCTCCAGTTTATCTCTACAAAATGTTCAGGATAGTACATATAATAATAGGCAAATTTGTTTCAACATAGTGTTCACAATAATTTTAGGATTTAAATGCAGCAACAATATTTTACAATATAAAACAATAGAAATTATTAGATAGAAATTTATTTACAAGAAATAAGGAGGCAATAACTAAGAACACTGGTCCAACAGTCACAACCATTTTCATCAATGGCAATGGCTAAAATTATGCACTGCCCGTAAATTAAATATTTATACCTAGGCAGCTGGAATGTTGAGAATTTAAGTGTTCAGTCCTGCATCCTAAATCATCACCTCTCTTAAAAGAAACATTAAAACTGTGTCGATTGCAAAATTTTATTTGAGTATGTGCCAGACAAGAGTGCTATAATTTGTGATTGCTTGTAAGCCACGTCAGGCCTTCAAAGAGCCCATCACCTGTTGTGGCACATGCAGGTTGAACATACCAATTTCTATCTCTGATACGAGTTAAACCTAATTTTTCCTGAATCTCATGGGGTTTCATAGCTTCTGGTAGGTCTTGTTTATTGGCAAATATGAGTATTATTGCATCCCGCATCTCACGGTCATTGATAATTCTATGAAGTTCCTGGCGAGCCTCGTCAATACGATCACGATCTGCACAGTCCACTACAAATATTAAACCTTGTGTGCCCGTGTAGTAGTGACGCCAGAGAGGCCGAATTTTGTCTTGTCCACCCACATCCCACACATTAAATTTAACATTTTTATAGGTCACTGTTTCTACATTGAATCCTACTGTTGGAATTGTTGTAACTGATTGCCCTAATTTTAATTTGTACAAAATAGTAGTTTTTCCGGCAGCATCTAAGCCAAGCATCAATATTCTCATCTCCTTGTTGCCAAAAATTTTTGACAGTAGCTTTCCCATTTTGAAGGCCCCTCACAGACACCACTATCTAAAAATAAAAACACTTTGTCTTACTTTTGCTAAAGGAACACATTTAAAACCATTTCTATGTAATGGTCCACAAAATCACATCCCCGTATAGCCAAAATAAAGAAAACATAAAAAAATGTAAGCATCTGACATCACAGAAATAGGCGTGTAAAGTGTTGTAGGTCATCTAACGGGACATGTTCTTGAAGGAGGTTTAGGTATGCACATTTAGTCACTAATACATTTACATTATTAGTTACGTACCACTAAACATTGACAATATTTACAAATTTCTACAATAAATCCTAGAACTTTATACACTTCTCTCCCAAAATATGCTCCATATTGTCAGTCAAATTTGCCGACCACGATCTGCGCAATCACAATTCACGAGTTAGTGATACTCAAAATGGTTTCTGTTATTTCTATCGAGTTAGTAAATTACCGGAACCGTCGATAGATGTCGTACGTACTTAAATCTTCGAGCATATACCTTCTAGAGGTCGTGCAAGCAAGTGAGAGAGAAAGAAGAATTGTAGTATAACCTTTCTCTTTCGCTCCATGTGCCTAATTGGTCGGCAGAAATTTTAAAAATCGCCCATTTTACTACTGACTGACTGACTGACGCATTGACTCATTAAAATTATGGGGCACATTCCGAGGAAGTTGAAACTTGATATGTAAGTAGGTTTTATGATACAAGTATAGGAAAACTGCACATTTTTACTCTAAAACAGGGGCGGTAATATTGTTTATTTAGGGGGTATTTTTGGAGTTTGGAATCTAAGTCATAATTGTCTTAGTGTTTGAAATGCAGCCGGGATTTTATGTACTTAACAAAGAAAATTGCTACATTCTACCTAGTGTTTGTTCGTTGATTCTACCTATCAAACCCAAAGAAGTTTGAAGGTTAATGGAAGCCCAATACTATGGCGTATTCGATCAAAAAGGGTCCGGCCCATTATGAAAATAACTGTCATGAGAGGCCCCCTTGATCCTGCGCAGTAACGAAATTCCCCAAAATATTGTAATGTGATGCCTACATACACACAGTTTGTAGGTAGGCAACACATTATCTTTTGACCGAGCCGGAGTCCCGTTTCGTGTGCGAAGGTGCGGTGTTTATAAAACTATACCCGCGGTGTGCCGTTGTCTCATTAACCCTTCCAAGCGAATGTTTTCCTTGCGTGATTTTATTTTGTGGTTGCAGAAGTTTTTTGGATTGATAAAAACCTTCATATTTTATTGATTATTGGTTTTTTTAATTGTGACTATAATTTTGTGTTTATTGTTTGTTACTTACAATATCGTAACAAAATGCCTGAATGGTATATGGTTTTGACTTGCAAATCCAAGGGTTAGAGATCGAACGCTGTTAGAATAACACCGATACGTCACGGTTTTATATCAGTTTGCCATATGAGACCGTGACGTATCGGTGTTGTTCTTACAGCGTTCGATCTCTACATACCCGGAAAACAAGCGCAGGTCAATTCAAATATTACTTTCACAAGAATCTTGAATTGGGGCTCCAAAAATCTTGTCCAGTTTAATGCTCTAAGACCCAGTCATGTTCGGTGTCGCGAAAAGAAGTTAATTAATCATTTTGACGTTATTTTTGAGAACAACCTTAACTGACACAAACACATTACGTCCATAGTCTCAGTTGCTTTAAAAAAGCTTGGATTCCTCTTTTGAGCCAGTAATTAAGTATTTCTATCCGTCTAATCTGTATACTCTGTATGTATTCTAATCAGACCAACTTTGGAATATTGTTTTCATGTCTGGGCAATGGTATTTCCTACAACTCTTATAATTCTTGATTCCATTCAAATAAGATCTGTTCGTCTTATTATTGATTCCACGTTTACAGAAAAGCTTCCTTCTCTTTCCAACCAACGGGATTTGTTACATTTTTATAGGTATTTTCACGACTTCTGCTCCGAGGAGTTGGCAAGTATAATTCCTCCGACAGCTTCTAACAGAGCAACACGTAGTGCCACTTTTATGCATCCTTTTACCGTCCAACTTAAGAAACCCCGAACTTTCCACTTTCTTCGTTTCATCATCCCCAGAATGTCTAGACTGGAATCTGCTATCCGCAGAAGTTTTTCCTTCTCCAAGTATTTAAGTCTGGTATAGATAAACTCCCCTTAACAACACTTAACGATATGTTAGTATTGAAGCCTCAGCCTTGGTGGACTGTCTGACGATATAAAAAAAATTCTTATGTAAAAAATTCTATACTCCTTGTTAAATTTGTGCATGTTATCTGCATGAGGTAGCACTATTTTATTGTACTTTTATACAAAAATATAAATTTATAAAATATTGTATTACCCTATAACACAAACAACCAGTTCAATTTACTTTTCTTGACCCGATTTCGATGATTTTTTGCATACAGAGGCGCTGATTACAAATCTAAAGTAAGTGTTTTTCTTCAACGTTTTATTTTCCAGATATTGATGGTTAAATTTGATAATTAGATTAAACTCATTTACTCTATTTTGCCCTTCTTTTATTACAGAATTCGTGATAATTACATGAAACTACCATACAATGTTTGAAATTTATTTTGAAAAATCGTCTTGTTAATTATTTTATCAAGATTTTTGGTAAAAATACAACTCCCAAAAATATCAACTATTGGAAGGCTGTGAAGTGGTGTCATCAGTTCATTCCATGTTAAATCTGATGATATAAAATCCAATAATACACAATAATTTTAAATATTCTATAATAGTTTCGTTTATTAACCAAAATTGTTAGGGTTTCATCGAGACGAGAAATCTCGTCTCGAAGGCACTTTCTCGTCGAGAAATAAACAAACTCTCGTCTCGAAGTTTTTCTCGAAGAAAATTTCTCGATCTCGATTCAAGACTCTCGAAATTTCGAGAGTCTCGAAAACAAAAACTAAATGTTATTAAGAAATTCTATGTATGGGTTATAACGTTCAACACAAAAAGGGCCCAAAGGGTGCAATAAAGGGTATTAATTTTACTTATTTAAAAATATACGTTAAAATACAGGGTTATTGGTAGAGAGGCGAAAAAAAAAGACCCAAATTATTTTTTTTAATTCTGAATTGAAAACAAGGAATACTTTTTTTGCATATTTTCCTTTGTTTCCATGATATTTTACTATAAAATTTGCAAAAAAATTCAATCACATTGTGGGTGTCTAATTTAGTTGGCGCTTTCAAACTATTACGTCATATGAAATCAAGTTTGACTGTTGTCAAAAGTTAGACACTTTGGTACACATGCTTAATAATTATTATGTTATACCCATACACTTATTATTATAGTAAGCCCATTACACGATTTCGAAAATTACGGTACGAGCGTGAGCGAGTACTAATTCGAAAGAGTGTATGTTAACTCGAGTTGTGTACTATACTTTTTCTACGACTTTATGTTTAGTTTTATAAATAAAAGCAGAAGATTATGTAAACTTTAAGTAACAATACAAATAATAATACAAACATTTGCGTTGTCAAGGCGATGCTATTTGTTTCTTAGCCAGCTTTACGTAAAATCTATTGAAAGTTTTCAAGATTTTGGGGCTCGCGGCTAATGCGATTGTGGAACTGTTACGTAATATATATATATATATATATATATATATATATATATATATTTTATATATATATATATATATATATATATATATATATATATATATATATATATATATATATATATATATATATATATAATAATATATATTTTATATATATATATATATTATATTATATATATATATATATATATATATATATATATATATATATATATATATATATATATATATATATATATATATACTATATATATTATATATATATATAATATATATATATATATATATATATATATATATATATATATATATTATGTAACTGCCATTTGCACAGTTTGGTTCTTACAGTATAGTGATTGTAATTAGAGATTTACTGATAAAGTAGACGGTGTGTAATAGGTTCTTACTAATATAGGAGTAGAAAACAATATTACCGTATTCTTCGTTAGTGAACTCCGTTTTCTTGTGATTTTTTCAATAACAGATTGACAAATGTCTAACTTTTGACAAAAGTCAAACTTGATTTCATATGACGTAATAGTTTGAAAGCGCCAACTAAGATTAGCGACACCCACAATGTGATTAAAAATTTTTTTGGCAAAACTTTATAGTGAAATATCTTAAAAACGAAGAAAAATTTGCAGAAAAAGTATTCTTTGTTTTTAATTTAAAATTTTAATTCGGGCTTTTATTTTTCGCCTCTACTTACCAATCACCTTGTACAGAGGCTATACATATATGCTATGAACTAAAACTACTAAAAGCCACGTATAACAAAAACCGCCAAGTATCAGCACAAAAATAAAGAATATTTTTCCAAAAAATAAAAATTAAACAAATCCTTGATGTTTATATTTAATCTTTTATCCATACATTTAAAATTTACCTAGGTACAAAAGGTGAAAGTTTAAAATTGTTTCTTCGTTTGTGAAGAGAAGAATGTATCTACATGTACCAATACCAGCAACAAACTCATTTTTTATAATCGAAACAGTCGTCTTTTTCGATATTACGCAAATTATTTGTAATAGTTTGGAACAGTTTAAGACGCTTAAGTTCTTTTAGAATATGAAAATACTTACTTTTATCTTTGTCCTTTTTATTTACTTTGCTATCTTTGCTATTTTTTTTTGTTTGTTATGTTCTTATGTTTAAAATAAATTAAAACTATTTCTTAGCATAGTTTTTAATTTTCTTTTTTCTGGCGTATTTAGAGCTGTGACTTATTGCATTAATATCGAGATCGAGAAATATCGAAATAATTTCTGCTTTGTTGTCATTGTTTTTTTTTTGGTTTGTAATGTTCTCACGTTTAAAATAAATTAGAATTATTTCTTAGCATAGTTTTTTTTTCTATTTTCTGTCCTATTTAGGGCTGTGAGTTATTGTAGCACATACATTTTTTCGAGATCGAGAAATCTTGAAATAATTCTCGATCTCGAAAAATCTCGAAGTGTTTTTCTCGATCTCGTCTCGAAAAAACAAAAAGTCTCGTCTCGATCTTGTCTCGAAATCGAGACGAGACGAGTGAAATCCTAAAAATTGTTGTGCAAAAAATTAAAAAAAAGTGAATGTATAGTTAGTCTGAATTTGACATTTGATGATGTCAACTTTATACATGGTAACAAAGAATTATGGAAGTCCGGACCTGACCTACGATTCATTGTGCAAACTCCGCGGGGCCTATTCCCGCTGCCCTGCACGCCTGGACAATTTTATCCAGGCGTTGGCCTTCTATACACCTTTAAACTTTCTTTGTAAGAAACAAAAAAAAAACATAGTAGTAGTATATGAATAAGCTTTATTAACATATATTTACAAATCAGATTCTATAGAAACGTGGAAAGAATCTTTTAAATCAATCGCTGCTCTGATTGGAAGCCACCTAAAAATTAGTAAAATAAATAATAAGTACAACTTTCTGTTAGGTTAATTAAATGTAGAATGTAGATACCAAGCAAAAGTCATTCATGGTCCATGTACCCTTTAATTTTCTGGCCCAGATAAAGCCATTCTGAAATAAAGTTTGAATTACCCCGTATAAATTTACCTTGCATATTGAATAAGACTTCCCATATAACCAGGTATAGATTTTTCTAACAAACCCTTAGTCTGAGCTTCTAAAATCTCTTTAGCAACTTGTTTTGGTGATAACAAAGGCATTGTATGTTTGTATTTAATATTGGGCCTCTTGCACAGTCCAGTGTCAACCATGTACGGGTATATACATGTTAATTTTATTTTGCTATTAGGATTAAAGTATCTTAACTCTTCGTGAAGTGCTTCCATGTAACCTCTAACAGCGAATTTTGAAGCGCAATATGGAATCAAATTTGGAAAACCTACCACTCCTGCCAGAGACGATAAACTAACTATGTGCCCATGATTGTTTTGTTTCATTGAAGGCAAAAAGGCTTCTAAGGTCTAAAAATAAGTTTTAAAATAAGCAGCAAGATTTATATGGATTATAATTAGAGCAGAATTTTAATAGGCCCCTTGCACATTTTTTTTTTGGCTAAAAATAACATATTTTTTATATACGAATTTTTTTTAACAGTGGTACAAGCATTTAAAATTTAAATATAGAACTTTCCCGTGAAAACGATATCCACGTCACAACGCGCTAACCACACATATTAACAATACCTGATCGACAGAGGCCACCGGGGCTAAGTTCCAATGTTACATCTCGGATGAAAGCGGAGCAAACAAAATACCGAGCGGAGCTAATCCGTATATTGAAACACCCTGTACAGTAGTTTTTTTAATGAATTTTATAAGTATATTTATATAAGTTTGCAGGGTTTTTCTATAATATTTACATAATAATTATTACATACGAAATTTTAGAGATTCTTGGTAAGTTGGTTGGTTTAGTTGTCTATGGTTTAATCACATAGGTCTAATAGATTTTTACCAAGATGTAATATGTAATAGACGGTAATTTTAAAAAATGGCTAATTTCTTGCTTTCTTTACTCCACCTAAATAATAATGAAAGCTAAATTCAGTTTTTACCCGAAACCTTTTAAAAAATGTTAATAATGGCCATATAGGTCGATAAGTTGTTGTAACCATGTTAAACCCCGCATTTTATAAAATGATGGATTCAGGACTTAAAAATTTTACTACTTAAAACAAATATTAGTTTTAAAATGTTATTTACCCAAAAATGAGCCATCAAGTTTACGGCTATAATTTTTTCTATTTCCTGTGGAGTATGTTCCTCAATAGAATGACAGGGCATAATACCAGCATTGTTTATTAAAATTGTTACGTTCCCAACTTTTTCTTTTACCTCTTGGGCAACTTTAAGGACTTCATCTCTTTTAGTAATGTCACATCTAAAAGTAATTATATATCAGTAAGTATATATATATATATATATATATATATATATATATATATATATATATATATATATATATATATATATATATATATATATATATATATATATATAAAAATTTGAAATTGAAAACCAGAAAAATAGCACAGATCTATGAATGAATATGAGAATGAAAATATATAGCTTTTTTTGAAAATGTACTTACACAAAAGAATAAGCCTTTGAATAACCCAACTCTGCGATTTCTTTAATAGTATTATCATTATTATTTTTGTTTATGTCCCAACCAACAACTGTCGCACCTTTCGCCGCATACGCGAGAGCAAGTTCTTTCCCAATGCCATGACCCGTCCCTGTAATCTAAGCAAGTTATGTTTCTTTTAATTAGGTAAGAGACAATTTTACATAAATATACTTTATTTATCAACAAATAAATAAATATTCGCTTAAATATTCCATTAAATAAAAACAATAATATTTTTACACTGTAGATCAAAGTCTAGCTATATATATGTCGCACCCACTTAGCCACACCATTTTTGGCATAAACATTATATTGAACTTCTAAAGCAAAAATGTTTTATATCAAAGAAAATTTTTATACGCTTCTTGATCAACATTACACGAAAAAACTAACCACAACTAACAAAAATGTTGGGTCATTGCATTGTATAACAGTAAATAGATAAATGCCAAATATACAGTATAGAAACTGGATGATTTTTATGTCCATATGATGTAATACTGTCTTGTTTCACCCAGTGGAAAAATGGTATTTCCATTTTATGAGCCGGACAAAAATATTGTCCAGATGGTGAAATAAAATATTATTACACTATCTGTTCCACATATATATATATATATATATATATATATATATATATATATATATATATATATATATATATATATATATATATATATATATATATATATATATATATATATATATATATATATATATATATATAATATATACCTTAAAAACTGGGTACCAAACCCCGTTTTGCGTAATATCTCTGAGACCAATAAGGATAACGGAGTTTCTGCAAATTACATAATTTTTTTCAGGGGCGTTACATACAGGGTATGTGCCTGGTATATTATGCACCAATTTTTTTTTGTATTTTTATCACAAAATAATAAAACCTCCATCATTTCCACTCCCATACACGTTACGATATGCGGTTGACCTGCGTGGTCACACCTGCACAGGTCAACCTCTTCAGTAGACCGTGCCGTGTGTGGCCGGCATTATTGTATTATGGAATAAATATATGTTACTAACCAAAACAATTTCTCCATGAACTGGTGTTGGATTAGAGGGAATCACTTTGTAAAACAAGGATTCTCCCAAATAATATATCAACTTAATAAGGAAAAACAAAAGCTGCCCAATGATACAAAAACTTTCAAACAATATTCCGCCATTCGATGAAGTCAGCTCCTGCCTAAAAAAGTATTGGGTAATTAAACTTTACAGTAAAATAGACAAAAACCATAAATTTTAATTTCTTTTTATTAAATTTTTTAAGACTTTAATTTTTTTTTAAACTGCATCGAAAACATAGATCAGAAAGAGAGATTAAAGACCTGATGGACCATGTCAAATGAAAGATTGGGTAATGTCTATGTCAATTCATCCCTCATTAATAAACCAATAAGTTGAAAAGTATTTTTATGAAGAAGTTATTGATATATTTGAAATAAATTCAAAAAGACTGTAATCTGACTTTACCTAGTACCTTATTTTTCCTCTTACATATTTCTAACTGTCTTGAATGATTGGATTATGTCTATGATGTTAATTTATCCCTCATTAATGAACAAATTAGTTAAAACGTATTTTTATTAAGAAGTGATTGATAAATTTGAAAGAAATTAAAGAACACTGTAATTTGCCTTTACATAGTCAGAAATAAGATTTTTTTTATTTGAAATATTAAAAATATTATTTAATTTACGTTGTGTTGTGTTAGTTTTACGTTAAAAAAATTATGTTAGGTATTTTTGTTTTTGCTTTCACATATTCCTAACTGGCTTACAAAAGAATATAGGTATTTGTTTTTTTTTTGGTATTACTGTCTTTATATTTTATTAAACAATTTGGCAACTACATTAAAAATATTTTACAAAAAAAATAGAGATGTTTTTCTGTTACTACGGTTACTCTGGACACATGTGATCTAAAATTGTCTTGTTGAAAAATGTGCTTTTTAATCGTCTCAAGATGTTTTCCTTTTTTTATATATATATATATATATATATATATATATATATATATATATATATATATATATATATATATATATATATATATATATATATATATATATATAATAGGTGATTGGTGTCCTATTAAAAATTCTGGGAACCAAAAAAGAACTTTTAAATTTGGCATAACGCATAAATTATAACACATTTTAAAATATTTTGGCAGGTACGTTGCCAGACTGAAACCAACAAACATTGTAATTTTAAATGAACACCCTGTTTTTATGCATTTTTGATATACAAAATTCTAAGTATTAACATCCTTATCCCCTATATCTACTTTTTTTAAGAAATAATTAATCAATTTTTTTAAAAAGAAAACACCATGTTTAAAAGGTTTAATATTTACGTATCGAGTTGGATATTTGGAAATTTTTTTGGGTTTTTTACTAATTAATATTATAATTAGGCAATATAAATATAACCTACGGGGTGTTTAAAAAATTGCATTTCATCGATATTAAATAATGTTTAAAAACTCTTTTTTTTTAATAAAACCTATTTTTTTTTTTATCCCTTTTTTTAAATTTAAAAATATTTACTAAAAGGTTATATTTTTAAACATCTGCCACTGTTTTTTAAATAAAAGCAAATTTTAATTTTTTAAGCATTTGTTCCTTATTAATCAAAAAAAAATAAATAATTTTACCTTATATGTAAAAGTTGTCAGAAAATTTAAAAACAAACTTCCATGGCCTACCTATTAATTGAAAATTAAGCCGGTGGTTTACTGTAGATAGTATTTAAAAACGGGGAAAAAAATTAAAATTGTTTATAAAAAACGATGGCAGATGGGTATAGAAACATGTATAGACATTTGTGGTAAATTTTTGGTCTTTTTTAAAAATAGGATAAAATATAGTATGTTTTTTTTTAAAAAAATTGATTTTTAAACATATAATATCGGTAAAATCAAACTTTTGGGCCCCGTAGGATATTTGCTAAATACATGTAGATTTTTTAAATACATGCATTGTCAAACCCCAAAAAAATTTTTTTTAGTATCCACTTTTTTGGCACGTAAATTTTAAACCTTTTAAATTGATTCCCCTTAAAAATAGTGTTTAAATTATTTTCTTAAAAACGGAAGATATAGGTATAGGAAGATGTTAACAAACACTTAGAATTTTGTGTGAACGGTTATGCAATAAAAAACGGGGTTTTCCCTTTTAAAAATTACAATGTTCCTTTTTGGGTTAGATCTGGCAACCCCCTTTTTCAAAATATTTTTAGAATGTGTTTATTACCTGTTATGGCCGTGTCCATTGGTTCCAGAATTTTTATAGGACACCCCAACTGAATCCCCCTGTATATATATATATATATATATATATATATATATATATATATATATATATATATATATATATATATATATATATATATATATATATATATATATATATAAAATAAACAAAGGTTTAACTTGTTTCATTAAAAAAATAAACTGGACAAGCTGAAGTACCTACATGAGTTTTCTTCACCAAATTCTTATTACACAAAGATACATTTTAAGATGTTGGATGTTGTAAGTAATTATCTGAAAAAACTTTACATAAAAATCGCAATAAAGCTTTTACAAAATTTTGAAAAATTTCTTTTAAAAGAAATTACTATAGACAAAAAAATTTATCTTGAAAATATAGCTGATATTTTTATCCAGATATTATTTTTAAGAAGAAATACTTTCATAAGAAAAAACAAAAGAAATTATGTTTCCAAAACTTATACAATATTATTTTATTTATTCATAAGCTGACATAAATTGTTCTACGTTGCGCTAGAACATTATTGAATATGTTATCGATTTTTGTGTTAACGAGCTTCGTCTTAAAATTTTTCTTTCGTACTATCTTGAATTAAAAATAGATTGATAAGATACCATTTTTCTTTAAACATACTAAACTCTTTTAAATTGGAGTAAAAAAATTTTAAAAGATACTCTGAAAATTTAGATGAAAAAAAAATAATAACGCACTAACATGATGTACAAATTTTACCCTGAGGAAACGCAAATTTTAACAGTAATTTCAATGTCACTGTTTTTAAGTTTTAATTTCACCAATCATATTTTTTTCAAAATTGGATAAAGTCTCGAAATAATTAAGATTTTAAAAATCGTTTACATAATCAAATAAAAATAAAGTACTTACACATCTTGCACATCATCAACTTTAAATTTGGGTTTTTGTATATTAGTATTCATTATTTATATCACTTTAAAACAAACAACCAAAGCAAACAAAGAGCTATTAAAAGCAATAATGCTATCTCTTAGTTCTTAAAAGTCAAACTGCAATTGGAAATAAATTAAAACATTTACGTAAAGATGATAACTTATCAATTCTGTACTAACCAACAGATAGATTCATTTTGTTTTGCCGGCGACCATACTGAACGATGACCTGGTACAATATGAATTGATTAATTAAGAATTATTACCCCTATTATTAAGTTACAAGATAATATAACACTGTTTACCTAATTATAGAAATTGTTACAACGTTTTTTACAGAGCTGCTAAGTGTATAAAATAAAAATAAATGTGTTTGTATATCATTTCTCTTAAGACGGCCACTGTAATGTAAACAGCGCAAAAATCTATATTTCCAATTTTTATAATTGATAAACGGACATTGTCGGATTTGATGAAATATGTTATTTTGCAAATAATAAGATACATATTTGGTCAAGAACGTACAGGGTAAGTACGCTAAAATTTTTTTTCTTCCCTAAACGTTTTTTTTGACAGAACGTTATAAAATATTAAAATATATTATATACCAAATTACAATATTCTAGAATTAACTAAATAACTAAATCTATATTTAAAAATTAAAACTTCATTAAGTCCTAGGTCTTTCTGGATTGTACCTAGTACCGATGCTCCTTTACCCCGTTGCACAGCTAAACCAATTCTTTGGATAATGAAACTTCGAGATTTTTTGCATGGCATTTTTTTGCAAATTTCATTTATAAAACCCTTAACCTCATCACCCAAAGGACCAAAAGTTTTCACAGCAAAAGGAAAAAATAAAACGGTCTTCAAGCTCTTTATATTTTAAATGTTTTTTTATTCTCGCAAGACGAGCAGCCGCACCTACTAAATAAGAAGTTTTATCCAGATAGGATTTTGCAAGTGTATGGCTGCAAGTAGCGTCCCAAAATAATTGTTTTTCATATTGCAGGAAATTAAGGTCATTCCATCTACACGTTTCCATCGCTTCTGCAAACTCCAAGAGGCTCTAACACAGGAGGATTTTCAGCTGAAATCAGAGCTCTCTTGATAATGTCATTTATCTGACTTTGTCTAGAAGAACGCCCCGCGCCTTTTTTGCAGCTTAACTCATGTAGGCCATAAATATCAGCATTTTCGCCGCAAACGCAGGTGTGCTATCCACACACAAGCAGACCAAGCCTGAGAGCGTAGAAATATGGACTGTTTTGCTATCTAACAAATTTCCCAAGGACGAAGATGGAAGTGCGTTAATCCAAGCATTACTGTCAGGGGCCTGAAGAGCAAGTATACGTGCCTTATCTTTACTTGTCTGGCATATGCTTGTAATATATTTGTGACGAGCTTAGCAAATCAAAAAATCTAAATCTTTCTGTTTTTTGGTAATTCTTGTGGTTGATCTTAAAATTTGCAAACAGGTAACCATCTTACAAAACAATTGCTAAAATTATTATCTACTGTCACAAGAATATGGGAAGGTAAAATTTTGAACAGTAAATCTGATACGTCATTGATTGAACCTAAAAAGGCAGAAATAGACCTTCCTTTGACTAAAAAACACATAAAATGAAAATACATTAGTGTATATTGTTTTTCTTAAAGTACTGAAAAGTAAAGTGTGCGAAAAATTATGCGAAAAATGGTAATTATTAAGAAACAAACATTAACCTATTGAAAGAGGAAATATGTTATATTGCTAATAATTAATTAGATTCATTTTTGGGCAAGGATATACAGGATAACGTTGAAAATTTAATTAAGCGTTTACCTAGTTACGAAAATTTTAGCAAATTCTTTTGCGGAGCTACTGCGTATAAATTAAAAATAAGCGGGTGTATATTATTTCTCTTAAGATGCTGAAAAGTAAGGTGTGCAAAAAATTATGCGAATAATGGTAATTATTTGAAAACGAAGATTAACAAATTTGACTAAGAAATATGTTATGTTGCAAATAATTAATTAGATTCAATTTTGGGCAAGAATATACAGGATAACGCTGAAAATTTAATTATGCGTTTACCTAGTTACGGAAATTTTAGCAAATTTTTTTACAGAGCTACTATGCGTATGACATAAAAATAAATAGGTGTATATTATTTTTCTTAAGATACTGAAAAGTGAAGAAACGAAAATTTTAAGACGAAACATGTTATATTGCAAATAATTAATTAGATTCATTTTTGGGCAAGAATATATAGGATAAGCACGTTGAAACTTAAATTATTTGTTTACCTAATTACATAAATTTTTGCGACGTCCTTTACAGAGCTACTGTGCGTATAAAAAAAATACATGCGTGTATATTATTTTTCTTAAGATGCGGAAACGGATAGTGTGCGAAAAATTATACGGATAATGGTAATTATTAAGAAATGAACAATAACAAATTTGACGAAGAAATTTGTTATGTTGCAAACAATTAATTAGATTTGTTTTTGGGCAAGAATACAGGATAAGCACGTTAAAAATTAAATTATGTGTTTATCTTATTACAGAAATTTTTGTAAAGTCCTTTACAGAGCTACTATGCGTATAAAATAAAAATAAATGCGTGTATATTATTTCTCTTAAGATGCTAAAAAGGAAAGTGTGCGAAAAATTATGCGAATAATGGTAATTATTAGGAAACGAACATTAACAAATATGTTATGTTGAAAAAATTAATTAGATTCGTTTTTGGGCAAGAATATACAGGATAAGCACGTTGAAAATTAAATTGAGTGTTTACCTAATAACGGAAATTTTTGCAAATTCTTTTGCAGAGCTACTATGCGTATAAATTAAAAATAAGCGGGTGTATATTATTTTTCTGAAGATGCTGAAAAGTAAGGTGTGCGAAAAAATATGCGAATGATATGTTATGTTGCAAATAATTAATTAGATTTATTTTTGGGCAAGAATATACAGGATAAGCACGTTGAAAATTAAATTATTTGTTTACCTAATTACAGAAATTTTTGTAAAGCCCTTTCCAACCTTACTATGCGTATAAAATAAAAATAAATGCATATATATATATATATATATATATATATATATATATATATATATATATATATATATATATATATATATATATATATATATATATATATATATATATATATATATATATTATATCGGCATTCTAAACTTTGTTGGTAACAGGATGATACCTGTCAAATTTAACCTGTTGCAATCGATTGGGATGACGATATCATTTTATTTTATAGGACCTTTTTGGTTGCTTAAAAGATGCGTAGTTTAATATCTGCTCTAACAAATACCTAAATCTTCGCTTACAATACAGACCAGGGCAATCAATTTTTTTTATATATTTATTGAGACAATGGACCTACATTAATTATGTACCAGATGCTTTTGACCCCAAGGGGAAACTTGGGTACAAAAAAATCATTTTGGGATTTACGAAAAAAAGTTAATTTTTCTTGTTATTGGACACCCTGTAAATCAAGCATTTTCAATCTTTTTGATGAAAAAACTATTGGTTTCAACCTAATAAATTTGCATTGTGGGAGCATTTGTACTTTGTATTTGTTCGTCTATTACTACTATTTTAATTTAATTCAAAAGGTAAAAGGCAAGAAAATGAAACAACAAAAAGGGCTAAAAAAAAATCCTAAAAAGCAAAACTACATATATATATATATATATATATATATATATATATATATATATATATATATATATATATATATATATATATATTTTTTTTTTTTTTTTTTTTTTTTTTTAAAAAAAAAAAAAAAAAAGACAGTATGAAATTTGAAATTATTAAAAAATTACAGAAAAAAAACTTTTTAATGAGACACCCTGTATATTCAAGAGTCACACTCGACAACGTAAAATGTCACTGCAAACATAAAAATTCTAAGAAATTTTTTAATATCGGCATCCTAAACGTTGGTAACAGGATGACACCTGTCAAATTTAACCTGTTACAATCGATTGGGATGACGATATCATTAAATTTTATAGGACCTTTTTGGTTGCTTAAAAAAAGCGTAGTTTAATATCTGCTCTAACAAATACTTAAACTTCCTTACAATACAGACCAGGGCAATCAATTTTTTTTATCAAAAAATTGAGACATGGGACCTACATTAATTATGTACTCAGATGCTTTTGACCTCAAGGGGAAACTTGGGTACAAAAATTTTTTATTTTGGTATTTGCGAAAATAGTTGATTTTTCTTGTTATTGGACACCCTGTAAATCAAGTATTTTCAATATTTTTGGTGAAAAAACTATTTGTTTCAACAATCTAATAAATTTGCATTGTGGAAGTATTTGTACTTTGTATTTGTTTGTCTATTACTACTATTTTAATATAATTGCAGCATATAACCTACCTTTATAAATGCGTAAGTGTATATTTATATAAAGTAACAATTAAAACATAGATTTTTATTTTATTTTTCATTAAAAAAATACGCTAATAATTTGACAGCAGCATTTACTGACTCGTCAGCAGAGGAGGATACAGTAGCATGGGTTGCGGGACGTCCATTAATTACGTGAGGCTATGTTGGCAATTTTTTGATCCCCCTCCCCACTTGGTGAGATGTCCTGAAATTTGGCTTGACTTCTTCCACCTAATCTCACGTAAGTCTTTTCCAAAATGCGTATTTTTAGTGCTTGATTGCGCTGGATTTATTTAAAAAAAAATAATTTGCCTAATTATTTTTATTTAAAACTATTTAGAACTAGTATTTTAAACTACTGAGAACGTAGTCTAGAATTATAGTGGAAACATATCATTGTGTAAGATTAGCTTATCGTATTAGCTAGATTTTGTTAACATGCCTTTAACTGGGGTTTTGTTCTCATTTCAGCGTCTTGGGAAAAATTACGGATATTTGCGAGACTTTTTTTCGCCGATAGAATATAAATTTGGCCCAATTTCCCCCTCTTTAAAATTGGACGCCCCCTTGTCATTTTTTTGAATAAAAAATATAATAAAAAAGACTAAAATAGCCTTAAAGCAATGCCACTAGACTACAAAAAAGTGCTTTTTGGATATAGGAGTGGGTTAATTTAGGCGAAGTTATTTGTATGTCCATACAAGTAGGTGGCTCGTCAATAAGGGCAAAAGGGCTGTAGCCTCCCGAGACAAAATGAAAATAACCAAAACATCAAAAATGAGATTTTGTATTAATTCAATCAATCCAAAAAATTGATTAAAATCTGAATTTTAACTTCCTTAATTTCCCGTTGCCGATTGCCTGACACCCAGTCATTTGCTCGAATTCGCCTTGACCGTCCCATCCGCCTGAACTGCAGCCGCTGCTTCATGTTCCCCCATCCAGCGCCGGCGAGCTAATTCTACGGCATTTAATTCGCGAGACAGCGATATATTTTTCGCCGATACAATTTGATTTGACCCATATTTTCTTAGTTAAAACGATACAGAAAATTGTTTTATACAAAAGTTTCTTTATAATATTTGCTGAGTAATCGGCCGTCTTCCGAATAGGTATACGGGGTCAGGTAAAAAATGGAACACCCTTTTTTATTTTAATATAAAAAGATAGCATAATAAATTATCTTTTCAAAAATGTAACACATTATGGATGATATTGGTTTTCTATGCAATTAATTTAAACTTTATTACTTTATACCACAGTAGGCTATAAAACAAAAGCTAATATCCATACCAATCCAACCATATGTTTTAACATACAAATAGTAGAAGAAATAGTTGGCACAAGAAATTTAATTAAAAAACTACAAAAACTGAAACGAAATAAAAGATTTAAATTTACTCGACATCTTTTTCGAATGGATTTTAAGGCATTGATGATGTATAATGATTTTATTTCTGCAAAGGCCTCATAAACTTTTTAATTAAGAATCTGTTGAATTAAGATGATTTATTTAAAAATTTTATTTTTCAACACTCCCCAAAGAAAAAAAATCTGGAAGTGTTTAGTCCGGAGATCGTGGTGGCCACCTTATAGGTCCATGTGTTCCTATCCAAATGTTTCTAAAGTGAGTATTTAAATACTTCTTTATTCGAGGAGCATTGCGGGTAGGGGCGCCAACTTGTTGAAAGTAAATCGCTATTACTTCATTTAAAGGAACATCATCAAGAATATCAAAAAGGTTTGATTGGAGTATGTCCAGATGTCTATCCGCATTTAAATTTTTATTAAAACAGCGATACACCAGTTTATTTTGAAATAAAAAACAACTTACATTTACCCCAAATCGATCTTGTTGACGAAGAGGTGAAGATTTATGGAGTTGCGATGCCTTTCGTTATGTCAGTTAAGAATACCGCAACATGTTGTTCAAAATTCATCTAACCAATTTTTTTTTTTAGAAAAATTTTCGTTAGATTTATTCCAAAACCAGTGAAAAATTCCAGTCTTCTTACATTATCATCAGGGTGCATATAGGGTAATATAAAAAAAACCCAAATAGGAAAATATTTATTGGACGTTTTTTAAAAATTCCCTTGCGCCTTAGGGGGGTTAAAGGTTCCAAATTTGTGATTTTAATAAAAATTTTTTAGACGGGAAAAAAAGATTTTTGTTTTTTAAAGCAAATAAAAACTATGCATTTAGTCATATTTTAGTATCTGGCTTTTTTCCCGAATGCATCATCAGCGTTGCATAGCCGAGAGTCTCTCTCAATCAATACCCACAAAAAGTGCTATACACGCCTAAAGGAGTTTTCACCGCAATAAAGGTTGAGCTACTACGATTCAAAGATATTACAGACAGGATATACCATTCTTACCTGTTTATGGGCCTTGGCAAGTCCTCACACGCATATTTATTCATTCTCCTTGTTTTATTTATTATCAGTTTTTGATCTCGGCTTCGTAAAAGAGCCGTATGTTTTAACATTGTCTTTTCGGATAGCAAACAACATATACATTTTGCGCCATTTCTTCATTTTTTTCCACTTTCAATATAAACTGATGATGTATGTTCCAATAACTTTTTATCTGGCTTCGTATACTTATTCTGAAAAGGGAGTATTTACCACTCATTCATAAGAAACTTTTGTATAAACCATTTTTCTATATCTCTTTTAACTAAGAAAATATAGTCATTCTGAAATTGACAATTTTTTGATTTTCCCCCGTATCTCTTAAGCCAGCAAAACTTTTTAAATTTTAAGTTTGACCCAAAAAAAAACACATGAAGCCTATATTACTTTTTTGATAGCACTAACCATTACAGAGATATTCTATAAAAGTGGTGGGACACCCTGTACAATTATTATATTTAAAATTTTAAAAAAATTAAATATTTTTAATTAAATTAAAAAAATTAAATATATATATATATATATATATATATATATATATATATATATATATATATATATATATATATATATATATATATATATATATATATATATTTTCTTTTTTGTTATTTTTTATTGGTAATGTATCATCATATTTTCATTATTAATATACTAATGAAAGGTTATTATGTAAAACATTCGTTCTTTTTATAAGTACCAGCAAACGAGTTCATGACCTACATTAGTTTTTTATTGTATCTGGTGCCACTGATAAAAATGCAGTTAAAATAACATAAAATAATCATCATTTACAGTAATAGACTAAATAGATTATCTAATTAAGTCTTGTTAACAGACTACTATCTAGTCCCTTATTTAAAATATTTTAAAAAATCTTCAAGGACTTTACTTGGATCTTTACATGACTTAAAAATGTTGATGCTCTCTACTGGATAAACGAAGGATATACGAGGATGAATACTGGATAAACGAAGGATATACAAGGATCATAGGCGTGCGCACAGTGGGTGCCGTGGGTGCCGTGGCACCCCCACTAGTCTGAAAGATTACTATATTCAAAATATGAAAATTATTATTTGATAAGGCTCGATTTAAAAATTACACGCGACCACACCTTCTCGAAAATGAGTATGGTAAAATCAAAATTAAGATCCACAATACGCCAAGAACGTTTGGAAAATCTCCTGGTTCCATTTGTGGAACAGGAATTAGCCGCAAATATTGATATAAGTGTTGTGATAAACGAATTAAAAAAAATTGTACCTTATGAAAGAAGAATGATTTTATAATAAATAATATATAATGTACTTGGTTTGTTATTATTTCATAAATATTTACTAAAAGGATTTATTCTTATTAATTTATTATTAATTAATTTTATTAATAACAATGTATTAATATCGATATATTGTTATTTATAGGTTTATTTACTTCAATATTATTATTATTATTATGATTTCAAGCCACACGGCTTTGCACTCCATCTAAGGGAAACATTCACTCATCCCAGATATCTTCAGATATCAAAAGGATTGAGCTCTGGAACCCTTTCCATCTTTTCGGGCTCTAGGTGACATTATGTTCTGCTGTATTCCCCACAAATTTCCGGACAGTCCGAGCGGTCGCAAGTAGCTAGCACTGCCTTTTGCATAACCTTATACAGATGTTCACCGAGGCCTAGTCCCTTGATGTTTTGTAAAAGAATTTTTGGTATAATGCTAGTTGTTGATAAAATTAAGGGGATCGTTTGGCGGTTATTCATTTTCCACTGTCTTTTTATTTGTGTTTCTAGATTTCTGTATTTGGCAATCTTTTCATTGTATTTCTCCCGTAGGTTGTTGTTCTTAGGGATATAGCGACATCGATCAGTGTTGTTTTCCTCCCAACTTTATCCACCAATACAATATCTGGTCTATTGTGAGCAACAGTTTGGTTTATAAGTACATTTCTATCCCAGTACAATTTAAATTCATTGTTTTCGAGAATAGGTTCCGAAGTATACTTCTAGTAAGGCAATTTTTCATTCTGTAAAAGCTTTAGCTTCTCTGCCAATTGTTGATGGAGTATCTTGGCTGCTGAATCGTGTCTTTTCTTATACTCTGATGCTGCAAATGCTTGGCAACCCCCCGTTATATGCTGGATTGTCTCCGATGTTTGACATCCATATCTACATCGATCGTTCTCTATAGACGGGTCTCTAACGATATGCTTCAGATAGTTTTTCGTCGGAATAACCTGGTCCTGTATAGCCAATAAGAAGCCTTCAGTCTTTGGGAACATCTTTTCCGACGTCAGCCAGTAGTTCGACGCGAACTTGTCGACATTTTCCTGGCTGACCTCATTGGGATGACGTCCATGAAGAGGCTTCTCCAACCAGGCTTGTAGCTTCTTCTGGTCTGTTTAATGGTGTCTTAATTATTATTATTGTTATTATTATTATTATCTCGGCACCTACACCAGTTTTACCCTGCGCACGCCTGTGACAAGGATGAAATAAAAAAGGAATAAATAAAAGTAAGAAAAAGCAAAATATGGCTTTAAAACTATTTTTATTTTTCTACATAGTTGTCATTGGTGCTCAAGAGCCTTTATGCCATCGCTGTAGGGTGATTCGTCCAGTCCTTCAAAGTAGGCATTTGTGGCAGCAATCACGTATAAATCCGAGGCAAATTTTTAACCAGCAAGATTTTTTTTTCAATTTCAGAAAAAATGGAAATCTGATGAAGCCAAATCTGGTGAATAGGGTGCATAAGAAACCACCTCGAAGCCTAACTAAGGTGCATTGTCCTGGTAGAACAGAATCTTGTTTTTTGCTAAACCGGGACTATTTTCGTGAATAATTTGGTTAAGCTGGTTAAGTAAGAAACTCAGAAATTATAGTTTTTCCTTTACCAAAATTGTCTATAAAAAATAAAGCCTTTGTCATCCCAAAAAATTGTTGCCATAATCTTTCCTGCCGATGGAATTGCCTTTGCCTTCTTTGGAATCGGTTTTCCTCTCGCTATTCACTGTCTTGATTGTTGTTTGGTCTCCGGCGTATAGTGGTGGATTCAAGTTTCATTGACAATAACAATTCGGCAAAGAAATTCAGTTGGGGAACGCTTAAACAGTGTCAAGTACTCTTCTGAGATGGTCATGTGAATGAGTTTTAGCTCTGGAGTAAGCAATCGCGGCACCCATCGAGCGGATAGTTTTTTCATTTCTAAAACCTCGTTTAAAATATGGTCAGTTCCAATGAGTCAACATCATAGATAGAGAAACCTTTTTTTTATAAACGCAATCGAGAGCTGCGGCCAACATGTTCTTGTTTATTATTGGCGATAGAATGGTACAAGCATAGTTTGTACTTACTTGTAAAATGATAATCCAGGAATCATATCCGTCACTTTACACACTTGGCACTGCCTTACTATTTTAATTTATTTAAAGTACTTACACAAAACTAAAATTCATACAATTGTCACAAAAATTACCCAAACAACAAAAAATATTTATACTTAAACGCCATATTGAATGTGTCATCTGTCGAGCGAAGCTGAACGTGGCGGACGTACGCTTCTACGAAAAATTCGCTGTTGTGACGTTGTCGCGCCTTTGTTAGTAGCTGTCCAAAAAGAAAATAGTATTTTGACATCATTACTTTTCTGTGTTATGTATAATATAGTAATAAATATAAAAAATATTATTAACAGTTTAAAATACAATAATAGAGCTTATTTTGATGTAATTTTAGGAATAAATTAAGTAAAATTTAATCATAATATACTATCAAGAAAATGAAACAAAAAGATACTTGGCAGCCACGCTTTACTACAAAATATAGTATCTATAGTAACCATTTTCCCGGGTTTTGGTGAATTTTATTGTTTCGAGTACAGAGGTTCATTCGTCGCTAGACAGAACCTTAGAATGTGCGTTTATGATGCCACGCTTATGCCAAATCGACGCTTTCTCCAGTTAAACTAACACCTCATTGGTCAGTTCACTCTTTTGATATGCCCACAGCCTCAGCTGTCTCATCCAACTTTAGCCGGCGATCATTCAAGACGATTTCATAAACCTTTTTCACAATTTCTTCAGAAGTTGTCGTTTAAAGTCCGCAGACCATGTTTGAACGGTGAAAAATGAAGGCAACGACTCTTCTGAAGTAGCATCTAACTCCGCTTTAATTTCTGAAGGAGGCAAACCCTCGATCTGAAAATATTTTATAGCTCGTATCTCAATTTTTGTCGGACAAAATGTATAACTTTAAACAACTATAAAATATCACTTGACGCGCTCTCTCCAAACCTTGAAGATAAACTAGCAAAGCAGGTTTTTTAAAAATGTGATCATATGACGGCAACTCTCGCCCTCTATGGGTTAAGCAGGAAACTTTTTATCCCATTCTTGCAACTAAGCTGGCTTATTCTTCTTCTTCTTCCTGGGAGCCGTCTTTTACTACCGGAGGCAGCACAGCAGGCTTTTTGTGCCTAATCTCCCATTGTAATTTAAAACCAATCCTCCCATTAGTTTTGTTCCTTTTACAAGTCTGTATAACTCCGAGACTGGTTAGTTGATGTTGATATATTCCTGTGGACTCATTTTCGGTTGCCCAAATAATGCCTGTCTTTGTGATTTAATTCATATCCACGTTGTGTAGTCTGTTTCTTCCCCTTCGTCGCACATTCTGCCCCATTGTATGGGCCTATCTTGTGTAGGTCCTCTTAGGTTATCGTGCCCTGTTAGCAACCCTACTGTTATGCGAAGTCTGTTCCTACTTTGTCTTAGTAGTTCTTCCTTCGTTCTTTTGGATGGGCCCCTTATGAAGCTTTTTCCATGTCTTACTCTACTAAGGTTTTTCCAGTATTCCTCGTGTTTGTTTCGGATCCACTCCTGGTTTGCACTCGTGCTGTGGTTTTGGTCACTCCAAGGGCAGGTTCTGGTCCAACTAAGCTGGCTTAAATCGACCTATTTTGACGACAAGATTCTGTCTTAACATTTTGTACACCAATTTTCCGGACATCTTATAGAGATATATACAGGGTAGTCAAACAGGTTTGCGGGTATCAATTGTCAAATAAAATAAAAAATATTTTGACCCTAGCCAGATCACTGCTGTTACGGTGGCAAAGGACCCTGCACTAATTAGAACTGGCAATGGTGAAATTTTTTGAAATTGTAGTATGTTAGAGTCCTATTCTTAACGATAATATTTTCACACAAATTTGGGGCGCCGTCGGTCATATTTTTGGTTTGGGACTGCCTAAAGATACGGCACTGGAAAGCAGTGGCGGCTTGTGGGTTAAAAAGTAAGGGGTTGCAATTCTAATGGCTCTTTAAAAAAATAAATAAATTACCACAATTAATGAAAATAAATAGACATACAAAAACGTGGCTGTGTGGCACACAGCCACGTATGTTTTTTATAGAGTTCAGCATTAAATTAATGTTCTGGTAAAACTCCTTTTTTTACTAGTTGTGCAAAATGTCTATTTTTAAATGAGGAATTGGCCTCCCAAGTATTTTTATTTCCGCTTTATCAGCTAAAGATCGGCCACCAAACGGCTCTGCAATTAAACTTTGCACCGAATTTATTTTGAACACACAAAAGATTTCTAAAAAATGTAATAAGGCACCGCGCGATAACCAAAATAACAAATTTTTCTTCAATAAATTGTGAATCAGCCTGCCAGATAAACAAAGGTTTGCATTCGAACTGCAAAACGCATGACGCTTATAAAACCCAATGCCAAGATAGGCAACTAGATATACTTACGCGTACTCGTAATGAATCCAATTGGGTTTGCATTTTGATTGCAACCATCGCATCGGTATCGGCTTCGAGGATGAGACGTGACGCGTCGCGCCATTAAATCAATAATATTTTAGCGAAAGCAGTCAAGTTATTTTAATAGTTTGGCTATTATTTCCAGATAATATAAATACAGATGTTCGAATGAATTTTAAAAAAATGTGTAACTATGTAATGATTAATATATATTTTTTTAAATTTTATTTTAAACCTTTTTTGGGAGTTGCGCAAACCTGCAAACCTAAGGAAGAGCCGCCACTGCTGGAAAGTATTAAAAATCACATTATATTACTTTACTTCAAGTAAATTTTAGAAAAACAAGAATAAGTGGTGGGAATTTCAGGTATTTTTGAAACTATTAAAGATAGACATATTAAATTGGTATTTTATTTAAAAGATTTTTTTTAATGATAAATCAGAGTCATATTGTCAAAGTTATAAAATTATTATAAACAAAGGATTTAAATTTATAAAACTTTTATGACGTGATCTTGTTAAGTATGTATATAAGAAGGGCTCCACGAAACAAAAAATTTTTACTATAATTATTTAACCATTTTTTAAAATTTTACAATAAAGACGAAATTTCGAAACAATTTTATTAATTAACAATTGTCTAACTTGTTAAAAAATTACCTTTAAATTAAATTTTTAACGGAAATAAATTTTTTGAAGTGTTCTGAATACACTATAATTTTTAAAAAATTTTCAATTAATATTTAGTACCTTAAAAAGAATTATTTAGTGTGACGTACTCGGTTTTAACACCGAGCGCGCAACCAAAAATGTCACGCGGGGGCCCTTTTTCAGCGTTAAATTAAAATTATAAATAATGGAGATAGAGTTTCTAGAGTGGAAACTTTTTTAAAATTTCCTCCTTTTCAACGAACTTTTTTTGCAATTTCCGCTATCTTTTATGGTTTTATAGTTATCATTAAAAATCGAAAGGGCTTCTTTTATTTTCGTTTTTTTTAAAACAATTGCAATTTTTATTGGCAGAAAAAATCCTCAAAACGCCTTTCTTAGATTTGTATGTCGCGTCGAATAAGCTATCGTTCATATTTTTCGAAGCTTTCAAACTTCTCGACTAGACTAACAGCAACAACGCTAAAGAGACTAGATATTTCAAGTCCTTTCTAATAATCGCTGGAGAAGGATATGTCAAAGTATAAAGAAAGGTAAAATAAAAATAAATTATTAAAATAAAGTAAACGACCCCTAACAATACGTAAAACCGCAGTTATTACATTTTCCCTTCCGTCCTGCACGAACCTGGATAATTACCATCTTATACTTAATAGCAAGTTAAAGGAATTATCGACGGCACTATCAAATACATAATTTAGCGTTATTGATTCTTTTTAGCCTTGTCGCCAGACAGAAAAAATTTCCGATACATTTACAATATAAGCCTATTATAGAAGGCAGTTTAGGATTTGTTTTAGTTTGGGATAGTCCATAAGGCTTAAGGCCTAAGTACGAACATACAGGGGTATTTTAAGGGAAGTAAAAGTGTGTTAAATTAGAAGTCTAGCCCTAACACAATATTTAGAAAATTTTTATAATATAAAGTTTTTTTATTTAATAAAGTTTACAGAATTTCCAAAAAAAAATAAGAAATATTTTTAATTTAACGACCCCTTTACAATACGTAAACCCAGTTATTAATTTTTTCCGGAAACTGAAATTACACTTTATACTAAAATTAAAGGAATTTCGAGCACTTATCAAAAATAATTTATTCTTATTGATCTTTTAGTTTCGCCAACAGACGATACATTTTTAAGCCTATTATAAAAGTTTAGGATTTTTTTAAAGAAACTAAGGTAATACAAAATACATGGGTTTATAAGTTTGGTTAAATTAAAAAGGTAAAAATTTAAAATTTTTAATATAAAGTTTTTTTATTTAATAAAGTTTACAGAATTTCCAAAAAAAATTAAGAAATATTTACATTATTTTAATTACTGTCTAATTTACATTAACTCATTTTTCACATTTTTTTGGACTTAGCCCACTTCTTCCATACACGCGCCAAATATTTTTGTTTGGGGTAGCGCCCTCTTTTCAACTCTTGAATTTAAAAAATTCAAGGGCTGGTAGGGGCCGATACCCTTCAGCCAGACCTTGACTCTTACGTTTAGGAGTCTTTTAAGGACAATTACACAAATTTTCAAAGTGCCTCAAGAACCTACTCAAAAGTGTTCACCAGCTCTCGGACTAATCATCAAAATAGTCATGTTCAATAAAATTGTGCATAATCTAGTAGTACACGATACACCTTTAGTAATGTTATGAAAGTTATACGTTCCTATTTCAGTTTTTAAACTAGGGCAAAAATACTGAAATAATGAGGTTTACAGCCCTGTATAAACAAAATTTAAAAAGATAAAATTAGGTTCTGAAAGTAAGCAAATATTTGAATTGATTTTAGGATGATCATGACACTCTAGATGAACAATTAAAATTTAATTTAAAAATAAAATTTAGGCCAAAGTCGATCTAAAAATAGTGGATTCGGACGTAAAATAATCTATAAAATTCGAAAAACAAAACATTTCCGACAAAGCTTGTCATATATGCATAAAAATGATGGTTTGTTAGGATAACAACCCAACCAAGCTTTGTTAAATTCGATAAAGAAATAAAAAATGGCAGCTGAAAGTAACCTTGTGAACATCTGGTATTATTAAGAGAGAAAGCAGAAAATCCATCGCGTTCCTTTATTCCGATTCAAGACAAATTGGTTTAATTAAATATGCAAAATAATAAATGTAAAGGGTAATTACACCCTTAAAATCCATTGAAATTAGTACAAAAAAATATATACAGAAAACGATTTGGAGCTCTAAAATCTGTTCACTGTCGTTTAAAAAAACACCTGAAGTTTTTGAACCAATGTAATACATTTTTTTGTTCTAATCATAGTTACTAACTTTTTAAATCAATGCAATAATTTTGTTTTCAGGTGTTTCTGTCACATAAACATGAATAAATCATATTATTCTACTTTTTAAATAAACAAATGGAAATGACACTTATCCACTGATTAAAAATCGAGAATGTTTCAAGATCTGGATTAACTCAGCTCTCTATTCTATTCACTTCGCTCTCATCCAAGATGTAATATTGGAACTTAGCCGCGGTGGCCTGTGTTAGCGAGGCATTGTAAATATAGCCAAGTTCAAATATTAAATCTCGGATAAAAGCGGAGCGAGAAAAAATTTCTATCACGTACTCTCGCAGCAGATAATCTGCTTCGAGACCACGTAGCATAAAAATCTGCTCGCTTCGCTCTCATGCGAGATTGGATTGCTTGGATGGGGCTTTAACAACCCCCGTTGTTACTATACTACTAGTCAATCAGCCAGCTCTTCTTTTTCCAGACACACGTTGCCAGGTGGCAACGTGAGCTTTCCCGGGCTTCGTCAGTAAAATCTCTAAATAGTTGGACTCTGAGCCTCCAGAAATTCCGATTACCATTGGAAAACTCCTCGAGCAGGACACAGAAACGAAAAAGCATCAGGTTATAGGAATCTGCGTTTACAGCGCCTAGCCCCAGAAAAAGGACCCCATTAATTGGTCGTGAGTCTCACCTTGATCCCCAAGGGATAAAATCAGTTAATACGGCACAGCCAACCGACCTATCCGGAAAATGCTATGTAAATTTTTATCGCGTGACTTCACTTAGACTATATGTGGATAGCCCCTCGTGTCGTCAATATTAGTCCAATCATAGCAAAAAGGTCATTTTTGTAATTAATGTTAACATATATCTGTAGATTACTAAAATCAAAAATCCAACCAATTTTTTTTCAGGTAATTTTTTTAAACAATAATTATTAAGAAAAGGTCCTTTTTTGTTTTTTTTTAATATAACAAAAAGTACTGGCTATATTACTTTACTCAAAAAAAAACCGTTTGTAGAGAATTCAAAAACCTACAAAACGGCTTTTGAAAAAGCCCGATACCACCATTTTTCACTGAAAAAAGCCGGAAAAACGCTTAAAACAGACCCTTTTTCAAAAATTCGTATCTCCGTTAATTTTCAATATTAGGAGCTGATTTTTTTTGGAAAATGATTGTCAATAACATATACTTTAAGCCGCGGAAAGATGAAAATTGTCGCATTAATAGTTTTTATTCAATCGCACTATAAACAAATTAGGCCCTTATCTTGCAAGTGCCGTGAATATTAGGCAAATGATTAGATTTGAATTTTTAAAACGGCCTTTTAAAGTTGAGATTAAAAGCTACAAATTGTATATCTCACATTTTTATATAAGTTTGGAGAACATTGTTAAATATGCTTGTAAACCTAGCTCGTTGAGCGAAAATTCGCGACCGAGACGTACTGAGTCGACAGTGGAGGGGGCACCCAGCAGCGAAGGAGAAACGAGAGACGTGCTGCGTATTCGCTGCTGGGTGCCCCCTCCACGGTCGACTCAGTATGTCTCGGCGAATTTTCCCTCGACGCGCTAGGTTCACAAGCATTTTTAACAATGTTCTTCAAACTTATATGAAATTGTGAGATATACAATTTGTATCTTTTAATCTCAACTTTAAAAAGCCGTTTTAAAAATTCAAAATGGACCATTTACCTTATATTCACGGCACTTGCAAGATAAGGGCCTGATTTGTTTATAGTGCGATTGAATAAAAACTATTAATGCGACAATTTTCATCCTTCGGCAGCTCAAAGTATATGTTATTGACTATCATTTTCCAAAAAATCAGCCCTTGATATTGGCCTGTTTTAAGCGTTTTTCCGGCTTTTCTCGGTGAAAAATGGTCGGATCGGTATTTTTCAAAAACCATTTGCTTTGAATTCTCTACAAACGGTCTTTTATAAGTAAAGTGATATAGCCAGTACTTTTTGTTATATTAAAAAAACGAAAAAAAAGCCCTTTTTAATAATTATTGTTTAAAAAAAATTCCTGAAAAAAAATTGGTTGGATTTTTGGTTTTAGTAATCTACAGGTTATTCCGGAAGTCATGGCGCAGACCAATATCTGTTAACATTAATTACAAAAAAAATCTATAATGATTGGCCTATATCGTTTTGGCACCAATGTTTCAATTTTTAAATTTTAAATGATTCTAGCTCTGTTATAAAATTTAGTATTAAAAATATATTTGCAGAAGTAATACTTAGGTACAAAGGGTCATTTACAGCCAATAAAAAATATGTGAATGAGGCCTGTTCCCTATTTTATGTATTAGGTCAGTAGTAAAATGTGTTTCTGTTTTGATAAACCTTGTATAACCACCAAAAGTGCTGTGTTCATATACAATAACATAAGTGAACACACACCTTTTATATATTAACCCAATAAGAAGTTTCGACAACCTGACCGGCCGAATTTTTTATTTTATAAGTGAGTTCAGTGCCGGCCGTTGTTGTCATTACTTAGTGGTCCTGCCAGGCAGCGCTTCCTACAGAAGTGCGGAGACTACACATATTCGCGGTTGACTTTCACTTTAGTTAAAATCTATAGTAAATAATTCACCATGGAAAGAACTAATAAAGATCAACAAGGTGTAAGGTAAGTTTTGTTTATCCTATACGTGTAAGATGCCAAACTGTGTGATAATATTATGTGATATACGAAACTTTTTATACGTGATTGGCGATGGTATAATATTTATCATTATGCATGGACTATTTTCTCGCATCGCGTCGACATGTGTTTATTGCGAAAAATAAATTCAAAATTTAAATTTGGATTTACATTATAAATACAGTGAATTTATTATTTCTATTTTAAGAAAATTCGAACTAGTTTTTTTTTTAATAGTGTCTGTGTCTATTGAAATGATAAACTACACGTGTAAATTAAAAACTATATTTTTGTATTAGTGTTTTTTTAGAGAATTAATTAATTGATATGTTTATAAAGATTTAAATCGGCATTAAAACATACAATACTGAAGGGTCCAAAAATTAAAGGTCAATCTTAAACAGGTGATATATATAACCAAAATAGTAATATGTCCTGATGTTATTGTTAAACAGTTATTTCGATGTATGTATGTTGTTCCTGACTGCGATCAATTTTTTAATATCCAATATATACAGGGTGATTCATGAGGAAATGTCAATACTTGAAGTACGTAGTCAGGGTCCAAAAATATACAAATATGGGTCCGCAAGGCCTTCGTTTTCGAAATACCGGGTGTTAAAGTTTTAGTTAATTTTGCCTTTTTTGTAAATAAAATTTATGATAATGTGAATCTTGGTGTAAAAATTGGTATCTGGGAGTTTTTTGTTATGACGGATTTGAATCTAATCTTTTTACGGTTCTTACTTGTAGGGGGGAAGGGCACCTACACGTCTTTTTACTATTTTGAGCAATCACAACTTTTTGGTACGGCCCTGTATTACATTTTTAAGTAAATTGAATAATTGTTTTGTCATTTTTACGTCAAAAGGGTACACTTGTTAAAAGTTTTCGAGATATTTGGATTTAAAAAAATTACGACACATCTTATTTTATTACAGCAAAATTTAAAAAAATAAAACAAAATGTATAATTAAACAATATGTCTTTTAATTTTAAATAAAATTATTGTTTTTTAATTATGTTTAGCAAAACATAAGCTAGGTTTTATAATTTTCATTTTTTTTTTTTTAAGTTTAAAATGCGGACTTATATTTGTATAGACTTTTATGTTTATTTTTGGAGCTTGAATATGTACCCGAAGTATTGACATTTCCTCATGAATCACCCTATATATATATATATATATATATATATATATATATATATATATATATATATATATATATATATATATATATATATATATATATATATATATATATATATATATATATAATATATATATATATATTTTATATATTTTATTATATATTATATAATAATATTATATATATATATATGGTATTAATAAATATTATATATATATATATATATATATATATATATATATATATATATTATATATATATATATAATATATATAAAAATAAATATAAATACAAATTTTTTTTTTTTTTTTTTTTTGGGTTTTGTTATTTGTTTTTGGAAAACATCATTTGACTTTCCCCCCTTATATTGGGCTTTTTCAAAAAAACATTTATTTTTGGTTATCAACCTAAAACGGAACAAAATTAACTATAGATTTTACATGTACAAAAAAAAAAAACAAACAACAAAAACATACACGACTTACAATGGCACTACATAATTTAATATACATTTAAAAACATTGTTTTTATTATTTTTAATTTTAAAATGCACCTCGAAGCATCTTGTAATGGACTATTTAAAATGTATTGGTACAAATAACTTAGAATATGTTAAAAAATGCTTATATTTTATTTTATATTATATAAAAAATAAAATATAAGCATTTTTTAACATATTCTAAGTTATTTGTACCAATACATTTTAAATAGTCCGATTACCAAGATGTTTCTTCGAGGTGCGTATTTTAAAAATTAAAAATAATGGGCGAAACGTCAAAGTGATGTGTTTCCTTAAATAACAAATAACAAAAAACCTATACCCAAGAAACAAGAAACTTATTAAAAATAAATGGTTTAAGAAAATTGAAAAAAAAAAAAAAAAATATATATATATATATATATATATATATATATATATATATATATATATATATATATATATATATATATATATATGAAGCGTCTAAATGCAAAAGCAGACATTCGACACATAAGTCAATTTGAGTAAAACGCAATAAACCTGTAATTTACTTATTTATTTGTCAATCCACTTGCAATTTGCACATGTACTTCCTAATACTATTTCTAAATACAAACCTATTGGAATCAAAAATATTTTATTCATCAGTTAGAATATATTTTGTTATAAAATTACGTATGTCTCGTTTTGCATCTGAAACGTTCAATTGTCTGCTTATCCCAAGTTAACTGCATATGTCTGATATGCATTTGTGGAATATCAGTAGTAAAATGGGTTTCAACAATAAAGAATTTGCAAAAAATGTCATTTCATATTATTTATTTAAAGTAAAATACAACATAAGCAATTCTAGATTTTTAAATCTGGGTCATCAGTATCAGATAAAATAACTAAATCATCATCAGCAGGACTGGATTCTTCGTTTATTCCTTCTTCCTTGAAAGATTTTTGAAAAATAAACGTTCGTCCTTTGCCCATTCAGCTCCATAGGTTTCGTTAACAAAGATGAAATACTTTTTACTTTGTCGGGCTTAACACTTCTTCCCACAGTCATTGTTTTAACTAAGTAACTTTTTCCCTTTCTTACAGATACCTTTAGCAATAGAAGTATTATTTTTGAGAACTGCTCTCCTGTACCAAAACCGATCCGTTGGTGGCTTTTGAAAATATGATTCGTTTGGCTGGTTGAAAACGGAAATGCCAGGAACCGGGATTTTTAATCAGATTTTGCAGTTCATCTTTCCAGTTAAAACCTGGTAATCTGTCCCCATCTTCAGCACTGTAGAATAATCCTTAATGATATTAATGTACGTTTCCGGGTTAATTACAGTGAGCATCTCTTAACTTTTTTCTCTATTTGGCCAAATACTCTGTCGGGCGGGAGAAATGAATGACCAACAACTGGAAATACAAGTTCTACGTATTTTATCTGGGGCAAGCACAGCATGAAGCCAGTATACTAGCATGCAACCATGGTGCTATTTTTGTTTTGCCCCCCGCAACCATCTGCTACCAAGCGTACTTTTTCTACATGTTCATCAAATTTAAAATTTTGAAGTGTATAGAACACTGCGGAAACTATCTCATTTGAGCTTCTTTGACGGTCTGTCTCTGTCCATAAAAATTACTTCGTAGTTCTGGGGTTAAGTTGTGATTTTGAGTTTCCACTTACCACCGTAAAATTATACAGGTTTATCTGCATGCTAAAATAACAAGCCTGGTCAGGTATCTTTGGCAGTGGTAAGTTCTTTTGGCAGTCAAAAGAAAATATTGCCACTGTGGGATCATCCTCCCTTAATAGATCATAGAACGCTATGCTGCGTAATTTGTGTACTCGTTGTTCTGTCATCGCCTTTAGTTTTTCCTGTGGATCAGTAATGTTCTTGATTTTTTCAAGAAATTTTAGGCATACTGAGCAGACATCTACCTTTGGAGATCCAAAGCCAATGTTGTATTGCCGTACAAAAATGTTTCTAAAGAAACACTCTTTAACTTTTAGATGATCTTCTACATGAGAATTGTACATCTTCCATAATTTGACAATATTTAGTTCACAAGGCAAGTATCGCTTGACAACAGTTTTGTTCCTTGCATAATGAGTTTCACAACATGTAAGAGATTCAATAAAATCGTTTATAGCTCGACGTTGTTGAATTGTCTTGTGTGACACCCTATCACCTCCTCTTCTGTCCTTAGGACAAGTTCCGGTCTCGTGAAATTTCTTTAATATTCGTTCAACTCGGTTTTTTCCTACACCCAATATGGCCACAAATGTCTTTTGCACACAGGAATCGTACCTTTTAAAGTTTTGATTTTGTATTTTACACTAACTGCTTTTGGTTTATTCCGAACATTCACTTTGTTTTGGCAACCGGCTCTTTTTGGTTTATTTGTCTCACAATGTTTTAAAATAAACATGTCCTGGCAGTATTTGGACTTGCTCTCATAAAAACTCTCATTAAACTTTCTAATCTCTGTCATAGTCAATAACAAACACTGCATTAATTGTGTTTTATGACCGCATGTAGGAAATTCTGGAAGGCTTTTGCGCGAATATCTGCAAAATTACCTAACTTAAGAAAAACCCAACAAAGACTTCTAGAATAACATACCTTTGAGTCTTAGCTATTTCCCTTTTCCATTCTTGCCTGTTTACAAGTTTTTTACGGCCCTTACCGGAAGGACATGGCACAATTTTAATGTCACTATCCATGCTTCTACTAAATCGTAAGTTATTATATAACTTTTTAATATTCTTATTAAAGGTTCTGAGACACTTCTTGTTTTTTGGCTGTTTTGGTTACAATAACAAACTAGACTGCAAACAAATGCGTTTCTGCCATGGATGTGAGATCACATGACAGAAACTCAGCCACCGGATTGGCTGAATGCAAATGTCTGCTTTTGCATTTAGACGCTTCATATATATATATATATATATATATATATATATATATATATATATATATATATATATATATATATATATATATATATATATATATATATATATATATATATATATATATATATATATATATATATATATAAAATATATATATATATATATATATATATATATATATATATATATAATATATATATATATAATATATATATATATATATATATATATATATATATATATATATATATATATATATATATATATATATATATTATATATATTTATTTGTTAATTTTTTGACCTTCCTTGATATATTGTTTATGGTTTTCCAAAATTTTCTGGATTTTCTTGGGGATAAGGTCGCAATATATAAAACAGTTGCTTACTAACTTATGTTCAATTTATGTCAATTACGACGTTTCGGCCTGGGGCCTTCATCAGGTATATAATATTTTTTTTTATAAGAACAAATCAATCTTAAAACTAAGGGCTTTACGAAAACACTCATTTTTGTTGTTGTGTATGCACATTTAAACATTGAAAAGACAAACAAACACTTAACATTTAAAACAGTTATATTCACAATAAAGGTCTTCGTTTCAACCGAAAGGTTGAAACGAAGACGAAGATTTTTTTTTGGTAGGATTAATGTTTGTATATTAATTTTTTAATAAACATTTCAAATACAAATTTTGCACTTTATATAATGTTTTTTTTTAAATGCATAGCATCATTACTAATGTTTTACCTTATTAAAAAGAATTTTTGTAACATTTTAAAGTTGTGTTTAATATCGTTGCAACAAACATATGAAGTTTGTGATTTCCTAAAAAATTAAAAATCCATGTTAATGTTACAATTATGCTTATATTTGAACAAAGTTATGCAAATTTGATTTAATTTTAAATTATTTATAAAAGTGTTTAGGGTGAATATTAAAAAAAAATTAAGGGAAGTTTTAATTTTTTTTCAAAAGAAAGAAAAAAATTCTAAAAGGCCATGGTTTGGTATTTAGGCATAACTTTTATTTCTAAACAACTTTTCGTTAAAAGATTTTGCTAAATTTTCTGAAATAAGGGTACTATACTCTTGTACAATTTTTATATTTTTTTACCTACCCTGTATGCTGTTTAAATTTTTTTAAACTAAAAGATGTTTTCAATTTTTTTACTTTGATGTTCTCCAAACGTTTCGCCAGCTTCACCGATAAAGTCTAGAACTGGACGATAATCTGCTTAAGCAAAAAACTATAACCTATAACTATACACACGAATACAAACATTTTTAAAATTCTTTATTTATACTTTTTTGACTTTATTTGGAAAATATGTTTGTGTAACGTAAATAATAAATATACTCTGTGGCAGAAATTCGAATACAAAGAAAAAATATTTTTATTTTGATAATATTTTGTATAAGTATTTAACCCAGCCTACCTTAATGAGTACTTAATGTGTTTGCCGCAATAAGCTACATATAAACAACTGCGTCTAGGCCTGGTTGTGATAAGGTGGCTGGTGTATATCCTTTGGGGATATCTTACACCAGGAGTCTTCACACTTAAATAAAAAGGCAGCCAGTTTTGTAAATTTTGAATTCTGTCCCATATTGTTCCAATAATGTTCAACTGGGGATAAATCAGGGGATCTCGGAGGCCATAGAAAAAAATATTTCAGCCCCTTTTAGGCAGTCCATTGTTAACTTGGCGACATGTGGCAGGGTATTATCTAACTGAAATATTGAATTTAGGAGGAATTCTACAATTTCTGAGGGCGCATAAATGATTCGATTTTTATTTACAAAAACACAAAATTGGCGTGAGTCTCTTCTTGATCCCCGAGGGTTAAAATAATAGACCTGGAGCCGAGAGGGTTTTTGCATGTATCATAGGCCCCACGCCGAGGCTTTGGGGGCTGATAGACATCGTTATTTTCCACTTTGAATTCTTGGTATGGCATCCCTAAAGCTTTTAGGAGGGGTGAATTTTCAAACGTGTAATAATATCCATGCCCATGGATCATAGGCCCCACTTTAATTATTGATTTATGCCGTCAAGAAGGTCGCAAAAGTCCGCGAACCCAATATCCCATACCAATATGGCGTCACTTAAGGTCCGCCATACTGACTGAGAGGTGTAATTTTTCCACTGTAACCATGGACCATGGGCCCCACGCTGTTGTTTCGTGATCTTTGTAAACAATGAACTGTAGAACAAAGAATTCAAAACGCCATACCCCTGGGGCGTCGCCAAGTGACCGCCATAATGGGGCGTTCATTGCTAAATTAACATGTTTGCCCCATTATGGCGGTCACTTGGCGACGCCCCAGAGGTATGGCGTTTTGAATTCTTCGTTCTACAGTTCATTGTTAACAAAGATCACGAAAAAACATCGTGGGGCCCATGGTCCATGTCTACAGTGGAAAAATTACACCTTTCGGTCAGTATGACGGACCTTAAGTGAGGCCATATTGGTATGACATATTGGGTTCGCGGACTTTGACGACCTAAATCAATAATCAAAGTGGGGTCTATGATCCAAGGGCATGGATATTACTTACACGTTTAAAAATTCACTCCTCCTAAAAGCTGCACTTTAGGAATGCCATACCGGGAAGTCAAAGTGGGGAATAACGTTGTCTATCAGCCCCCAAAGCCTCGGCGTGGATGCGCCTATGATACATGCAAAAACCCTCTCGGCTCCAGGTCTATAAGTTGATACGGCTCTGCCAACCGCCCTTTCCGTAGTTTTTAATCGTGTGGCTTCACTGGTCGGAGGTCAAACAAATCAGGCTTGATCTAAAAATTTAAATAAAAAACTGAATATGAAGTTTAAGTGCTTAATCATCCGTTATTTTAGCCAAAATAAGATTTTTTCCGCAAAATGTAATTAAAATTAAATAACTTTTACTAAATGATCCCTATGTTATTCAATATATTGGACGGTTTTATATGTAAATAAAAACAATAATAAAGTTGTTTATAAGAGACCAGTTTTGCAGCAATTTCCAGAATACCCATTAAACATATTTAGAATAAAAACAAGAATTAGTCTGCCGAGGAGTGGTTTTTTAGTTAATTATGCTTATTATTAAAAAATAAGGTGATTAAAACCACATGGTATATTTTTATGGATAGATTTTTTTCTCTTTAAAAAACCTGTTAACGAAAGGTCCTTATAACGTCCTACAAAAAGGCTTTATGCGATTTCTACAATATTTTAAATTTTTTTAGAAAAATTAGATCAGTAAAAATATATATACAAACGGACACCAAAAATGTTCCTCTATTTTTATTTGTAAATTTTAATGATAGGAAATATATGAAGTTTTTATGAAATTAGAATTTAAAAAAATGGGTGTTGCGTTTTTTATAGCAATATATTTATAAAAATATTATTAATCTAAAAGAAACAAATATTTTTTATAAATAAATACAGGTTAACTTTTTTTATTTTCAGAAATAAAGCAAAAAGCATTCCACAACAGCTTTCAGAAATCTTGCCCATATGTTTCGACTTTATATGCCTAATATTGCAAATATTTTACTACATTTTCGAAGCCACATATAGACTGATTAAACCTAGAGAGCCATCTTCAGTAAAAGATGAACTAGTTTTGGTAAGCAAGGCAACACCTATAATCTAGTGCGTCAGGCCAAGTACCGGCCTGACGCACGCAGTGTGTACATTGCACGAAAAGTTTCAGCATTTACCCCGTATTATAACGTCGTTATCGTTCCACATAAAGGTATGAGAATAAAGAAAATTATGTCAAGTGGTTTCTGAGATATTTGATTTCGCCCATATTACTACTGACTGACTGACTCACTCACTCATTGACTCATCAAAATTATGAAGCACTTCCCGAGGGAGTTGAAACTTGAAAGTTGGTATGTAAGTAGGTTTAAAGACACAAGTAGGTAAAGAAAATATTCTGGAAACTGTACATTTTTAATCGGGACTTCCTGAAACAGGGGTGGTAATATCGTATATTTAGAGGGTCTTTAAAAGTTTGCAATCGGATTGAACTTGGGGTCTTAATAATTGTCTCAGAATTTAAAATGCGGGCAGAAATTTATTCCATTCATTAAACTCAGGAAAAAGAGAGTATATCATACCAAACACACTTATGTAAAATAAGTTCATATCCAAAAATTTCGACCTTTTAAAGTACTGAGATAAAAAATTAGAGCAAGTTCTTTATTGACTTGGCAAGTTTTTTACTAACTAATGACAAAATAATATTCAACAATACAAACAGATCAGTAAAACACTTGCCGAGTCAAAAAAGAACTTGCTCTAATTTTCTCAATACTTTAAAAGGTCGAGGTTTTTGAATAGGAACTTGGCCGATATTTGACTGTTTTTGGTATGATTTAAATTACGAGGAGCACTATTTACATTTTAACCCTAATTAAAAAAAAATATCAATTTGTCATAAAAAGTGGCTTTACCGTTTTTTAAAATATTCCCCTATTATGATCTGTCTTATAGATTTTTGCATGCGTTTTATCCATACACACAAAGCATTTTTTCCACTCCGCTTCAAAGCATGGTTTTTTTACTTTAAAGGAGGTGGGTAAAATTCGGCATTTTTTCACTCATCATATTCGTAAAAATTCACAGTTTCAATTTGGACCATTTGATTACATTTATTATAAGGCCAAGTATCTCTATTTATATCTACAATGAATTGGTGAAAAAATTGGAATGGCAAGTACAAAAAACCTTTAAAAATTATATGATGCGCTCTGTGCACCAACATAATTTTTGTATCTTTAAAGGTGGGTTTAGACCTGAGCACGTACGCAGTGAGCATCCATGCACGCATTCGTTTGCGTTTGCGAAAAGCGTTTAAATAGGTTTATGTATATTTCGAAGCACAAGCTGATCCAGTTGTTCGCAGGAGTGCGTTGATAATGGAAGACGACTATGGCGGGTGCATTTATTTTAATGTATAATTTGATAATAAAGAAAGAAGCTCGTAAACGTAGACAACAGACAAAATACTTTATTACGTAACTTTCTATGCACCCTGCAGTACTCGCACATAATAAAAACACGAGCAAAAAATTTCCATTTTTGGCAGTGACACTAGTGAATTTATGATTTGATGTGTCACTGTTGAATGTGTCTGGTTTTATATTATTAAGTTACATCTGCAGGGTGCATGATAAGTTACTAATATGGAAACACATTTTAGCAGATAATTCGTAAACTGTTGGCTGAAAAGAGCCCAAGCTTGCACATTGGGTACAACTCTTTGTGCTCCTCAAAATATCTAAAAAACATTTTTGTCTAAAATAATTAGGAGAGCCAATATTTTAGTACTTGAAAATTTACAGGTGATTTTCTTTGTACCGCCCGGCATAGCAACACCCGATATACATATGCATGTACATACCTTTTCCAGTTTCAATGCTGGCCCTAATTTTACTTTTTTCACGGCGAAACGATCCCATAAGACTTTTTATCTTTTTTGTGCTTCTGCACTATCTAAATTTGCAATATTTAAATTATTCACAAGTGCTTGCCAAGCATCTTGTTTTTTTGTTTTAGAGTAATATTCTTGGTTCCTCACATCCCATAATATAAAAAGTTTTTCGAATTCTTGCAATAGAAGCAAAACTCTGGTGTTACTCCACTCCATTTTCAAATTAAAATAATTCGCCCGTTGATGTACGTGCGTTCGTAGATACTCCCAACAGTCCCAAGCCCGTTCAAACTGGACGTTCGCGAACCAATTAATTCTTTTGAGCATCGCATCGAGACCGACAGCCGGCGGATCGCGCCGAGGCTATTCGCGCATAGAAACACACAGCGTCAGCGTGCGCGCATAACCGTTTACACTTGAGCATTCGCGGTGGATCAGTGCGTGCGTGCTCAGGTCTAAACGCACCTTAATACACACATCAAAATGGTCTAAGGCAGAGTTTCTTAACCTTTATTGAGCCGCGGACCAGTAAAATTTGTAAAAAAAAATTCGCGGACCAGTGATATTTTTTAACAACAAAAGCTTAGTAGATATTAAAGAACTACTACATAAGTTTATCGTAACATTTTTATTATCATTTACTTTCAATAATATTTAAATGTAAAGATATGTAATTATACAGGGTGTCCCAAAATATGTGGGCAATCTCTCGGGATCTAATAGAAAACCCAAAAATATTATGACAAGTTTCCATAAACTTTTTTCCTACGAGCCTTTCCTACGTAGATATAGGTACATAACGGTCGACCCAGGAAATCGTTTTTTTTTTAACTTTTAAAATACTAGGCCTAATTTAATACTTTTTTAATATGATGGTCACTAGATAAGTCTTCTTAAAATGAACCCATTAGAACATATTTGGCTTATTTAGTTTGCCAGGGACGGACTAGCTCTGACACAATAATAGCATTTTCTAACACCCTGTATGATAAAGGCTTAACAATATTATTTTTGGATAGCTTTAACCTTGAACCAAAAAAAAGGTGTTCTTGATTGACATCGATAAAATTAACTGTTTACGAGAAATAAAATATCATGTTTGGTAATTTTTGTTACATTATACAGGGTGTTTTCTAACTTTACGTCAATATTTAAGGAGGCAATTTTTTTAAGAAGAAAACTTCATATAAATGTATGTCCTAAACGTCTTAACTTTTGAGATACAGGGTGGTAATTTTTTTAAATAAATCATTTATTATTTATATCTGTAATACCACTTTGGATATTTTAATGAAATTTGGCATACATGTACTATGTATCAAGAAGCATTTTTAGTGTACCACAATTTTTTTATTTGTCAGAATAGGCAGGTCAAATTCTGTACGAACGCCACTGGTGGAAATAAAAAAAATGTGGTACACTAAAAAATGCTTTTTGATACATAGTACATTTATGCCAAATTTCATTAAAATATCTAAAGTGGTATTACAGATATTAATGATAAATGATTTATTTTTGAAAATTTTACCACCCTGTATCTTAAAAGTTAAGACGTTTTGAACATACGTTCATATGAAGTTTCCTTTTTAAAATGAACCCAAAAATTACTTCCCTAAATATTGACATACAATTAGAAAACACCCTGTATAATGTAAAAAAAATAACCAACCATGGTATTTTATTTCTCGTAAACAGTTGATTTTGTCGATGTCAATCAAGAATACTTTTTTTAGTTGAAGGTCGAAGCTATCCAAAAATAATATTGTTGAGGCCTTATCATACAGGGTGTTAAAAAAATTGCTATTATGTGTGTCAGAGCTAGTCCGTCCCTGGCAAACTAAATAAGCCAAATATGATTTAATGGTTTCATTTTAAGAAGACCTATCTAGTAACGATCATATTAAAAAAATATTAAATTACACCTAGTATTTTAATGGTTATTTAAACAAAAACGATTTCCAGAGGCGTCCGTTTTGTACCTGTATCTCCGTAGGGGAGGGTCATAGGAAAAAAGTTTATGGGAACTTGTCATAATAATTTTAGGTTTTCTATTAGATTCCGAGAGATTGCCCACATATTCTGGGACACCCCGCATATATAAAAATAAAAATTAGTTTAAGATATTTATATTTCTTAATTATATAAATTAAAATTTAGTTATTATTATTATTTTTTAATAAGTTTTTTTTCGCGGATAGAAGAAATTGTCCGCGGACCAGTAAAATTTCTCCGCTGACCACTGGTGGTCCGCCGGACCAGCGGTTGAGGGGACAAAGGTAAAACTCTAATATTGAAAAACAAAATAATTTTTAGACCTAAGATTGGTATGTAAGGACTCATAGCCTAATAGTTTGGTTTAATTTTTTGCCCTAGTTGTTGTTGCTTTTTGCCTTTACTGGTCGATATGATAAAATTCCCAACAGCATGTTTGTTCTCATTTGTTCATAGAACAAAAATTTATTTGCACCAGTCTGTTCAGCGTTTTTAAAACTGTGATAAGTTGTGATAGATAATGCAAAGACATCATCTTGACCGTGAAACTCAATTGAGAGCCATAGGGATGATAGAGGGGGTCGGAATATAAGGGACGTGGCTGACGCAGTAAACTCAATCAGAAGTACCATTGGTCGTTTGTGGCAGCGTTATAGGGAAACTGGTTAAGTGAGAGAGAGAGAGAGACATCTTGGTCCTAGAAGGGCAACTGAGCCTGTACATGAGAGATTTATCCGGATTTAAGCAGTTCGCAATCCAAATCTAACAGCTACTTAATTAAGAAGTGAGCTGCAAAATGTACACCAAGTAAATGTTAGTGCTCAAACTGCTAGAAACAGACTGCATGAGAGTCCTGTATGGGCAGAAAATCACCTTAATTAGGAGGAACAAGATTGGGCTCGTGTGCTCCTCACTGACGAATCTCGGTTTGGTTTGAGGCCAGATTCTAGAAGAATAAGGGTGTGGAGACGACCAGGAAACGCTGCTCGCTTAGAAACTATCCATGAGCTGGATCGGTACCAGGGCAGAACAATTAAGGTTTGGGCTGGAGTGGGTATTGGCCGACGGACTGATCTCGTTTTTGTCGAGGGCTTTCTAACAGCAAATGCATATCGTGACACAATTCTTTCTTTGTCCCCTAGACCATTTTGATGTGTGTATAATACTTAATAAGCTTATAAACTAGAATTTATTTATTTTGGTGTGTTGAGCGCATCACAGAATAAAAAAAAAAAAAGATCAAAAAACGTGTAAAATGGCAAAAATTTAATAAAAATAGCCAGTTTGAAGGTTTCTTTTGTACTTGCCATTCTGATTTTTTTACCAATTTATTGTAGGTGTCAATCAATAAGCTCTAAGTTTAACTGGAGAAAACATCGATTTGGCATAAGCGTGGTATCATCAACGCACATTCTAAGGTTCTGTCTAGCGATGAATGAACCTCTGTACTCGAAACAATAAAATCCACCAAAACACGGGAAAATGGTTACTACAGATACTATTTTGTCGTAAAGCGTGGCTGCCAAGTATCTTTTTGTTCCATTTACTTGATAGTAAATTATGATTAAATTTTACTTAATTTATTCCTAAAATTACATCAAAGTAAGTTCTACTATTATATTTTAAACTGTGAATAATATTTGTTATATTTATTACTATAAATTATAACACAGAAAAGTTATGATGTCAAAATACTATTTTCTTTTTGGACAGCTACTAATAAAGGCGCGACAACGTGACAACAGCGAATTTTTCGTAGAAGCGTACTTCCGCCACTTTCAGCTTCGCTCGACAGATGACACATTCAATATGGCGTTTTATTTAAATGTTTTTTTTTGTTTGGGTAATTTTTGTGAAATTGTATAAATTTCAGTGTTTGTAAATACTTTTAATAAATTAAAAAGGTAAGGCAGCCAAGTGTGGAAAGAAAGGATATGATTCCGGTTATCATTTCACAAGTAAGTACAAACTATGCTTGTACCATTCTATCGCCCATAATAAACAAAACCATGTTGGGCGCAGCTCTCGATTGCGTTTATGAATGAAATGCTTTCTCTATCTATGCTGTCAGCTTATTGGTGTCAATAAAGATACTTAGACTTATTATAAATGTAATAAAATGGACCAAATTTTACCCACCTCCTGTATAAAAATTTCACACTTTAAAATAAATATTGTAGTTATTTAAATCTCCAATTTGATAATTGTGCGTAGATATTGAAAACATTAATAAGAATATATTATATTTTTAATGAGGGATAAAGGTGAAAATATGGTGATTTAGCTTTTAAATTAACATAATTATACGGAAAAGTAATAAACACATTTAAGTAGTTTTTTAAAAGTATGAGTTATTCTTTTGAAGCATGTGACTAAACTTGTAGTTCATGTTTTTATTCCAGAAGCCTTATGATGCATAGAAAAAGTTATTGACTTTCGAAAGCAAATGAGTTTTAACAGAGAAAATTTTACAAGGGAATAGGGCACCCTTATGCCAGCGACACACATTGAGGAAATCCTTCAGAGAACAGAGGCGTTTTCACACACACGCGCTCCGGAAATCCTTAAGGCCAGGATTGCGTAGACTTTTTCTGAGGATTTTCTAAATGTGTGTGGGTGGCATTAGCAGCGCTTGGATGTAAAGTGTATTTATTCATATTTAAACCAAGAAAAAAAAGTCATAAAATTTTCGGTAGCTGACACGCCTCATTATTTACACAATTAAACTTTCAATATCGCCGGAAGTACGTTCGACATTTTTTGTCCAGGTTAAAATAATTATTACTGATTTGTTTTAAATACTAAAACATCTATAAACACAAATCTTCTTGTATTGATAACCTTTTAAGAAAATAATTTAGTGCGAAAAATTGCTTTGTTTTAGAAAAATGCCTGTATTCAGGTAATTTTTCAATTAACTCAGTAAACATAAAGAATGGTTCTTGAACATTCTCAGAAAAGCCCGGCCAAAGAAGACTGTTTACTTAGAATATTTTATGGTTTTTTTGCCACCGTCCTAATTGGAAAATGTATGACTGGTTTTTTCTTGGTTTAAATATGAATAAATACACTTTAACTTGATCTTTCATACCTCCTGCCTACTTGTTGAGTATTATAAAAAAATTTTGACTGATTTCATACATAAAAATCGTTTTTGTTAACTCTAGTACAGGAAGAAGAACAAGTTTGGTTACTAGGATTTGGTCCAAAACGCTATAAAAATTAGCCAAACTATTTTTTTGGTCAAAAATAAAAACATATTGAATATCTCGGGCATTATTAAATGAATTTTTATGAAAATAGGTACCAGGGGTTTTTTGGGTTACTGATAACGATTTTAATGTCTGACATTTTTAAAACACCCTTAAAACAGTAAAAACTACCCTTTTTTAGGGATTTTTTGGAATATTTTAAAAGTAAAGCTCAGATTATCAAATAAATGCCATTTTTTCAGAATAATTGAGAAGAATTTTTTTTTTATTATGCACTGAAATTGCGATATAAGGGCTTATAATAGGGGGTTAAAACTACCCCCATAATAGGAAAGAATACAAAAAACATGTCCTCAGATTATTCTTTTTGTTTTTTAATCAATTTTTTGAAAATATTTTAACGTATTTCGACTATTATGATATTCATTCACCCTCCCCCAGGGGGTGAAAAGTACCACTAAAATAAAAAAGAAAAACACGTTATTTTTTGTTGCAACTTTTCGTTTTAGAACCAACAACTAACAATATTTTCAGTAAAAAAAATTATTAACATCCCTCCATCCCCGGAAAAACTACCCCTAAATTAAATAAAAACGAAAACAATTTTTGTAATTGCGGGAAAAAATTGAATTTTAGGCCGTAACTTTTTTTTGGCTAATAATAACAAGATGTACATATGTACCATGATACTATTACTCGAGAAGATAAACCCACGCGCATGAGATAAGCCTATCTCTCTCGCACGCCTGACGTCACTCGATGACAAATTTCCCCAGAAACAGCGAGTTTTTATATGGCATTCCGATTTCGATTTAGATATTTGATGGTTTAAGTGTATGGTTTATTTATTTTTTAAAGCCAAACCCAGATTTTGTAACTTAGCGTAAGGAACTCGACCACATTTTTAACAATTTTAACGGGGAGTCATTAAAGTTGACTAAAAATTATTTAAAATCGCAAATGTATTTAGCCAAATCTGTATTTTAAAATTCTAATGTTAAATAGAGATATTAAAAAAAAACAAAGTAAGAAAGAGAAAAATGACGAAAATTATAAAATAGATTAATTAAATTTGGTTTTCTTGTGTAAATTTGTTAATTTTCTAAGTACTAATATATTCTTAAAAAAATAAACAAATTGTTAAACATTACAGTGTCATTTTCTTAACACCTCTAATAACAATATAAAAAATATAGACTATCCTTTACAGGTAGGTATAGCGTAAAACTCAATAGAAATTTTAAAAATTGTCACAATACGCTGTATATTAATCCTCTATTTTTGTTTTTTTTTTTTTTTTGCAACATAACAAAATATGTACTGATATTTTTCTACAGAAGTATTAGTCTAAAGTAGGTAACTAAATTTATTTATATAAAAACCATAAATCTTTTTTTTTGCGCTATAAAGTGTTATTAGTTTATTATTAATTAAAAAGCCTTTAGACTTTTTATATTGCATATTTAAAAATTTAAAAATACTTTAAATAATTATAATCGTTTGTTGTTCGTTTTTAAACCTTAATCAATGTCAAACGGGCATTTATATTATTTATTCTATACCTTATTTTTAAAGGCTTATTATCATCCCGGATCCTAAATCCCAAATGCAATTAAGAAAAATCTTACAACTATTATAATAACCATAGAATATCTCATACACCAATATATAATAATCTAAGTAATGCCAAAATACAATAAACTTTAAAAAAAAGGCTTTAAAACACTGTTTTTCCCAACCACAAGAAATTTTTTGTCATCAGTGACGTCATGCGCAACGTCGTACAAAATTGAATCGCCAAGTGGGTTTACCTTCTCGAGTAATAGTATCATGCATATGTACAATGAACCATTTTAAAACTAATGTTATCTCCGAAATGTTAGGTGATGGCAAATTTTAATTGAATTAACCATCATCCGAAAAAAAAAAGATTGACCGTTGCAAACATAAAATATGCACTTTTAAACGGCCAAATCTCCTTATAGATGAAAGATTGATAAGAATTATAATAAAAACAACTTTGAATAAAGGCTACATAGTTTGGCTGTTTAAAATAAATAATTTTTACGATACTGGCCAAAAACTGAAAATGTCTAACAAAAAACAAGATTTGACCCACATTTATCAGTCCAAAAGGGCTAAAAATGACTGGACATATTAAGGGACATGTGTTCTGACTTTTGGCTAAAGGGTTATTTTTTTCAAACAACACAGTCCAGATGGCGCTAAAAAATTATCATGAAAAAAATTGAAAAAAGTTTATTATGCCCATAAATTTTTTTCTGCTTATTTTAAACAGTTCTGGTTGGTTTCAAAATTTTGTGATTTGACCTCCTTCACTGCATTACTCTTAAAAAAAAAAAAAAAAATAAACATGTATTGGTATTTCTTGTTATCCTCTAAACAGGTTTTTAATGTATAAAATAACCTCTTACTAGTATTACAGAAATGTATGGTGTAATTTTAGATTTTGTAACACTATAAAAAAAATCATCTAAATGACACGCGACATTACTATTTATTTCTTTATTATTCAAATATGTTAGTGTACTATTATGACGTTATTTTATAGGGACAACTGTAGAAATAAAATTAGTAATAAAACCGTATATAAAAGTAATTAAAATTTAAGAAAATATTTATAAGCAAATAAGGCCAAGTTTCAATATTAAATCTCGGATGAGAGTGAAGCGAGCAGATTTTCTTGTCACGTGTAGTCTGGGAGGTCACCGCAGAAAAGTTGGCCAATAGGAGATACGCATGAAAGATTTTTTTATATTACTATGACCTATAATCAATTCAAAGCCGCACTGCTGCCTCAGTTCAGCGAGTTCAAATTGCATTTTTTTACCTAAAAAAATCGTGAAAAATCGTTTTTTTCAATATAACTTAAGAGTCATTTGCTAAACCCTTTGGGGTCGGGCGAAAGGACGCGGAGACGGTGGGCGGAGACTAAAAAACTCCCACTACTACAATTTTCGTATAGCCGCATTAAAAATATTATATTTTATTTAGGTTCTTTCAAATTCGGTGTATCGATGCGATGTTGTTTCCAATTGCAAGCCTACAGAAGATAACGTTTTCGGTAACTATTTTTCACTTAAATGACTAAATTATCACCATTTTAAAAGGGAAGGAAATAATCTATGCCTCTGTTAACGGATTTTTAAAATATGAGTCAATTCAAAAAATATATCTAAACATAACCGATTTTAGGGTGACTTTCCCCAAAAAAATATTAAAAACTAAACCAAATTTAAAAAAAAAATATTATAGCAAAGCCTAGGCTAGCCTAGGGTTTTTGTTTTTAAAATTATCGATAACTTATACCTTTTTAAAAAAAATTATGCCCCTAACCCCTTGGACCAATTTTCGCGGCGCGAATCAGGATTTAAATTTAAGGAAAAAAAAAATATATAGTTAAAATCAATGGTCTAAAATCTACGTAATTATTGTTTTAAAATTTTTTGTAGTTTTCAGTTTTTGAGATAAATATAATTTAATATAAATTTAAAATATAAGCCAAATATCTAAAAAAAACTAAAAAAATGTATTAAAAAAAATATTTTTTTAAAGCTCTATAAAGGGTTTAAAACTTTTTATAGGGGAAAAAAATTTATGGGCCATATAAACACCCAGATAGAGGAGGCACTTATTTTTTTTTTTTTTTTTTTAATAAAAAGCCGAAATTTTTTTTTTAGTTAGTTAAGTTTTAAGGGATCGGAAGGGTTTTCAGGATTAAAATATATATATATATATATATATATATATATATATATATATATATATATATATATATATATATATATATTTAGGTGGTGGTAAGGGCTTTCCTCGCCTGAGGGGGGGACCACCCCCCGCCCTTAAAGGACTGGGGAAATCTTACGTTTCGAGTTCTGGGGGTGAAATCAGTTTTCCTTTTCCTCCCCTTTTTCTTTTTATTTTTTCCCTTTTTCCTCTTCTTTTTTTTCTTTTCCTTTCTCTTTTTTTTTTCCCTCTACTAGAATTTGGAAATAAATGATGGCACCCCGAACGTAAAGTTATCCGGGGTAAAAACCCCCCATTCGGTTCTCCGGGGGGCGGGTACATTTTGGGGGCCACCATCGAAAAAGTCTGATATCGTTCACAAATATATGTGGGCTTAACTCTAACGTAAACTCTGTTCACCATTTTCTTCAATCCTCCAAACCCCACCTATTTCTTACCCCAAAACCCCAAAAAAGTCCCCAAAAGCAACCAACCACTTCCTTTTCCCAGGTTATAAACCTTTCATCTTTTTGGTCCCATGGCGGCGTTTGTGCCCTTTTTGCAACGACCTGTTTTTTTTGGGGTTTCTAACCAGAACGGGGGGGCCCATATTCTTTGGGGTTTAAAATTACTTTCAGATCTTCTCCAAATTATCTGCTGTATATACCGGTCCCCGTCTGACAATTCCTAGAACGAGTTCTTTGATTTCCTTTCAATAAAACGACAATATTATTTCCCAGTTTCCATTGGCCGATGTAATCGTCCTCGGGGGAAAAATTTTTAAGGATTGGGTGGCTCCACAAAAACTGATACACAAGGCAGAGCAGCAGAAAATTTCGCAATCAGCAACCGCTCACCAATCTAATTATGGAACCTACCTACTTTCCGGGTTCCCACCCATAATTCCAAACCCCCCTGATCTTTCCCTTTTCTTCCACCCCGAACTCTATCAAGCATCATCCTGCCCCCCCCTTTGGGCCCATAAAACGAAATTCTTTCTTCTTTTTAAAACAAAAAAAACGTCTGGGCTGGATGGCATACCAGCAACGTTTTAAAAAAAAAGTGCTCCCGGCTTACCCATCTTAACTCGCCTCTTTCGAATCCCCTTTCAACGGGCATTTTTTCCCCGGGGGTTGGAAAGCTGCCCTGTGCAACCGTCCCCCAAAAAATCCAAAAAAAATTAACAATCTTCTTCTTCCACAATCCTCCCATTCATAGTTTTGCTGACGAAATACCCTCCACTCTAGTATTCAATTTTTTAAACCACCGTGTAATTTGATTTTGAAAACAAGGGAGGTCAACGCAGATATCTCTTTCACAAGACCTTATCTTGGATTGGGGGCCCAAAAAAACGTGTTCAGTTTAATGCCTCAAAAACACAGTCATGTTCGTGTCGCGAAAAAGTCTGCGAATGCTCACCCCCTTTTCAGGAGCGGCCAAGTTCTGCAGAACAAAGAGTCGTTTAATCAGTCGGCGTTACTTTTGAGAATAACCTCAACTGGCACAAAACATTTTCCAAAAGCTTCGGCAGCTTCAAAAAAAATTGGATTCCCCTTCCGAGCCAGAAAATTTTTTTCTTCTTCCAATCTGTACACTCTGTATGTATCACAAATCAGACCCTCTTTTGGGGAAAAATTTTTTCCATGTCTGGGGAATGGCGTCCCCCACAACACTTTGCCCTTCTGGGCTCCATTCAAAAAAGAGCCGTTCGTTTAAATGATCCAACGTCACAGAAAGGCTTCCTCTTCTTGCCCATCGTCGAGCTGTGGGGATCTGTCGCTCTTCTACAGGTATTTTTACGGCTTCTGCTCAGGAACTGGCCAGTTTTAAAAATTCCCTTTTCCCCCCCAGCTCCCAACAGAGCAACAGGTAGTGCAACTTTTTTGCATCCTTTTACAGTTCAGTTAGAGGGGGCCCCCCCCTTCCCCCTTTTTTCGTTCCTTTATTCCTAGAGTGTCAAGACTATGGAACCTGCTGCCCCAAGTTTTTTTTTTTCCTCCCAATCTCCAAAATTTAAGTCCCGTGTGAACAAACTTCCTCTCACCACACTGAAGACACCCACGGTACGTTAGTACCCCGGGATCAGCCTTTGTGGACTGTCCCAAAAAAAAAAAAAAAAAAAAAAAAAATATATATATATATATATATATATATATATATATATATATATATATATATATATATATATATATATATATATATATAAAAATATATATATATATATATATATATATGTCTGTGTATTAAATTTTTTTCATTCAATAAATAGAACAATCTGAATCAATTTTTAGCTGGATCGAA